>BLKM01000417.1:823824-904050 GCA_013340265.1 Coptotermes formosanus | reverse complement strand
AGGTTTAACATTAAAAAATTCTACGTGGTGCCCACATTGCGTTTATGTGTTTTGTACGGATCTCAGAACAAACAGCAACTTTTGCCTTATAAAACATTAAGAGACTGGTTTTTATAACCGAAGTGGAGAGTGTTTACAGCGCGGTACGCACTGAGTCCTTATATAAAACAGATAAGCTTCGTCTTTAAAGTGTTAATTATAAAATATTGAAGATGTATGGAGGGACGGATGTATTACTCCATAGATGTTTAACCTCGGGAACAGGTTGCTATAAGTGGCCAACTGCCAATCCCCATGTCTTTATCCTCGTGGGTAAATGCCTTTGTATCCTTTGTACATGAGACCGGGGTGCGGTTGGGGGGGGGGTACAGAAAGGGTTTAGATGTTTCAGAAGAAGAAAATGTCTCTAATGCTTACCTGAACTCGAACTCTGGTTCCTCTGATGCCCAGTCCGTAGCCACGTCACTGAATATTGTAACGAAAAGAAAGAAAAAACTGCATTTCACTCTCTCACTTTCGTACAGCGTAAGTTCCCGAGGGCTGGTATCTAATTTACAGCAGATAGAAAGAACAAGGGCCGAGATTTGTGTGTGTTTAGAGTCACGCAACAGAATGGCGCGGACAAGAAGATGGCGCTTTAAAGAACTGGTTAAATAAATAAGTCAGATGTGGCCGTAAACCAACCGCCCAAGGTCACCATTCATCTTCCGCACCGAAACCCATTTCCACGTAGCGCGGCTGCCCCCTCCCCCTCCCCCGGTCCCCCCACCCCTTCTCCCCCCACACACACACACCTCTTAACTGTTTGATATATGAAATTCATCTAAATAATATATTAAAAATTCTGTTCCTACGTCACAGAAAACCCACTTGGTCTCCACTGTAAAAATCAATTGCCTATTGCTGTTTACGTGAAAAATCAGGACACAAAGTTTTATTTGTAAACTTTTACGGAAACAAAATACAGTATTTAGCTCCGGGGATGTAGGGATAGACGCGAGGATAATATTAAATAACATTAAAAGAACTCACACAGTTGGTACTGCAATGCAGTATGAAGTCATTTGCAGTGTAATGTAAGCTTACCTGTTTCATTAACCTATGCTTTCACCCCCGTGCTGGCTGCCGGGGAACGTTACGCCATCTTTGTGTATCATCCTGCATGAAGCTTTTAATGCATAAAGCCACCAAATGTAGAATACAGGTAACTTGTCTCAGATTCGGAACTTCTACATATAGAATGCAAAAGAAGAAGAAAAAAAGAAAACAGGACAGTAAGAACCAAAGAACACGATGCTGATCAACATCCTCATTTCCACAAAATTTCGTCTGTCAGATAGCTTATAGAAAGGAGTTGTCTATCAGATAGCTTATAGAACGGAGTTACCTATCAGATAGCTTATAGCAAGAAGTTGTCTATCAGATAGCTTATAGAACGGAGTTGTCTATCAGATAGCTTATAGAACGGAGTTACCTATCAGATAGCTTATAGGAAGGAGTTGTCTATCAGATAGCTTATAGGAAGGAGTTGTCTATCAGATAGCTTATAGGAAGGAGTTGTCTATCAGATAGCTTATAGAACGGAGTTGTCTGTCAGATAGCTTATAGAAGCGAGTTGCCTATCAGCTTATAGAAAAGGATTGTCTATCAGATAGCTTATAGAAACGAGTTGTCTATCAGTAGCTTATAAAACGGAGTTGTCTCTCAGATAGCTTATAGAACGGAGTTGTCTATCAGATGGCTTATAGAAAGGAGTTGTCTACAAGATAGCTTATAGAACGGAGTTGTCTATCAGATAGCTTGTAGAAACGGGTTGTCTATCAGATAGTTTGTAGGAAGGATTTGTCTGCCCCATAACCACACCAGGATGCTACTTAATTTGGGGTCTGCTTCGTTTCAAAACTCAGTTAATGTGCTTTCATGGCTTGGTGCTTTATTAGGCAAACGGGCAATTTTACATTGAAACTGAAGAATGCTGCAAAGCACTCCACCTCCTACGAATAGAACATAAAACTAAGCAACGTTGTTTGTCTGTCGGCAGCTCACGGCTTAACCACCAGTTCAAATCTTTTTGGAACTTGGTAGTTTTCTCTTATCGGAAGAGGCTGTCTGGTGATTGGAGGTTTCCTATGATAATAATTACGTTGCGGTCTGTAATCACCAAACACGGAAGCTGCGATGGGAGTGGTAATGACCGAATGCCGATGCTACAAGCTTACAGACAGGCCGGACAGCCTAAGCAGCCGGAGTTGTGCGTCCGAATGCGCCTCTTCATACCCACCTTATGTTCTTATCCGGTCGCCTCCACAATCACCTGATTTATGACTCGGGCGTGACAACAAGCCATAAAAATCATATTTTGTTTTATCCTCACCATCGTACTTACAGGTACAGTCACTGTCCACAATGCATAGGGCCTTGGAGAATATACTAACAGGCACCTCACTCTTACCAGAAATGTATTATTAAAATAGATCTTAGAAAAATAAAATATGAAGGTGTTGAGTGGATTCATCTGGCTTAGGGTAAAGACAAGTGGCGGGCTCTTGTGAACACGATGATAACATTCGGATTCCTTAAAACATGGGGAAAAATTTTTTAAATATCTCAGGAACTGTTAACTTCTAAAAAAGGAATAGCCGCGTATATTCGAGGTCTTCGCTTTTCTTGAATATTACGCCAAATTGATTGGTAGTTGTCGACGTTTCGGGATAGTCTAAAGGCCCCGTCTTCAACAGTCAAAGAATTCGAGAAGAATAACAAACAGAAATATATTCTATGCAGTTAGTTAGCTAGTTAGTTAGTTAGTTAGTTAGACAGACAGATAGACAGACAGTTAACTGGCTGGTCTTTATAGTGGGAAGGTCTGTGGTGTCTGTGATGTACCAAATTAACTCTTCTATATCGACTACTTAACCCGAGCATACACAGAGCACATCCCTACGCCCGACCAGACACAGGGCCCACAACAAACGCTGACTTTCAGAAAAGCGGAAAAATCCTTGGAAAATTAAAAGAAATACATAACAAATGTTATATACTTAATTTAATTTGTACGTTATATGTGTATATATGTGTTATATATTAATATATGTTATATATTTCTTCGTCTTCAAGCAAACACTGAGATATTTCCGAGTTTCCAGGTTCTGTAGCATGCTTCTCATGCAGCCCTCTTGATCTAAAACGAATCACAGTTGACCTCCGTAACTTTAGAGTGCACAAAATAGTTTTTTCCAAATTATACTGTTTAACATTAGCACGTAAATAAAAATTTCGGGGCCGTTATTTGAAGTAATTCTTCTCCCATTACTTCAGCTTTCCCCTTTCTATACCATTCCACCAATGATCCACGCTATCGTCGTCTTAATATTGTTCTCATTAGGACAAATGGTAAAAGCCTGGGAACCTTCAAACAACGCAATGATTTGTGGGACATCCGGGGAACATTAAACAAAATACTATTTTCGTATTATTTTTGTCTTCTATTCGTACCTGGGGTGCACGCGGTGGCGCAGTTGGTTGAGGAACTGCACTACAAACCACCAGGTCGCGGGTTCGATTCCCGATGGCGTCATTGGCATTGTTCATTAACCTTTTAAAGCCTAGCGGTAACTCTACATACGATCAGGTTTAACATTAAAAAATTCTACGTGGTGCCCACATTGCGTTTATGTGTTTTGTACGGATCTCAGAACAAACAGCAACTTTTGCCTTATAAAACATTAAGAGATTGGTTTTTATAACCGAAGTGGAGAGTGTTTACAGCGGGGTACGCACTGCGTCCTTATATAAAACAGACACGCTTCGTCTTTAAAGGGTTAACATAATCCTTCCGGTCGCACTATGGCCCTGGGGTCGACTCAGCCTCTAACAGAAATGAGTACCAGGAATATTTCCTGAGGGGTAAAGGCGGCCGGTGCGTAGGGCTGACAACCTTACCACTTTCATGTGTCGACTATCTAGAAATCTGGGAGCCTCAACCTTCTGGAACCCTCAGGGCCTGTCCAGGCCTGTAATGGGACCGCTTTTTGCTTTATTCCTACCTTAAATTGCCATTTACACACATATTACGCTACATTGCCCCCGCTACAACTGCGACCTTGGGTATTCTTTTAGCGCAGAATATAGACTGGAAATAAGAAATGTAATTTTACAGATGGACAGACAGACAGACAGACCGACAGACTGACAGAGACGTTCTGAGAATATCAGTATGTGCACTAAGGATCTGCGTTCTTCTGAGGTAAAACGCAGGGTCGAGTGGTAATCCTTTACCGACGTTTCGGGACAACGTATCGGTCCCATCTTCAAGGGTCAGGAAGTGCTAGAATTCTACCCTTCTAGGACTTCTTAACCCTTGAAAACGGGATCGATACGTCGTCCCGAAACGTCGGTAAATGATTACCACTCGACGCTGCGTTTTACCTCAGAAGAGGGTAGATCCCATCAGCATCGCGGCGGCAGCCTGAAACCACGAATATGTACACTAGTTCCCTGCGTTGACTTTGCATCTTGTGAGATGCAATCAAGGTGCAAGGTCTAGGCTGGCAAGACAGCGACTGTACCCAGACCATCAGCAGCATACACTACCCAAAACTCATCAACTTGCAGTATCCATACCGGACGGACCTTGCGGCGCGGGCAGCTTCGGTAAATAGTTTGGGAATTAATGGCAGCTCAGTGACACGACGCGCGCTCTTTGGTTCGAGATTTAAATTGCAGAAACACAGGGTAGAAACGTCGTTAATAAAACAAATAGGAGGATGGAAAATTGTTGTTTAAAATACTATTACACTGTATTCTTTATACGACGTCAAACATTACGTACGTCCGTCGACTGGCCGTTTCTCTTCTCTGTCTCAACATCTTTATTTTCCCATCCTTATGTCCAACTATTTATCTGTCTGTCCTTCTTAGACCAATTTATCTCTAGGGTTGTGGTTTCTATATCTCGTGCTTGCTATATTTACATTCTTTTATCATTTATTCTCTTCTTTCTTTCTTTCTTTCTTTCTTTCTTTCTTTCTTTTTTCTTTCTTTCTTTCTTTCTTTCTTCCTTCCTTCCTTTCTTTCTTTCTGTCTTTCTTTCTTTCTGTCTTTCTTTCTTTCTTTCTTTCTTTCTTTCTTTCGTTCTTTCTTTCTCTCTTTCTTTCTTTCTTTCTTTCTTTCTTTCTTTCTTTCTTTCTTTCTTTCTTTCTTTCAGATTTTAGAGTCTTAATGGACTAGACAAGTAATATTTACCAGTAACTCGATAATAAATTCCGCAGTTACCAACAAAGTTTCTCCACAAAGCACGGTGTTATCAAAATACTTGTTTTCAAATTAACATGGTCAGTGCTGATAAGATCGGCAGCCACTTGAACGCAGCAGGTGTTTCCTATTGTGAATGTATCACTCCGCGCGCTGTCTCAGGAAATTTACACGACTGTAATTCTGATGAAAATGGCTCCTATTTCATTTCTGTATTCCGGAAGGTTTGTTTCGTGTGAGCTTCTGAGAGATATATGTACTTCCGGGTGAAATGTCGTGCAACTGGGCTGGAACGCCTCTTCTTTTCCACTCGCTGCACTCTGCGATTCGAAGCATCGCACTGCGGCCAACAAGGAAACAACAACAAAGAACAACAACAAAAAGCGTCGCATAAACAAAGAAAACAAGAGGAAAAACAGCAACAACATTAAAGACCACAACAGCAACAAAAAAGGCAAAGATAATAATAACAAAGAACAACATGCATAACAACCACATCATCAACAGCAGCAAAAACAACAATAACCGAAGCACAGGCACCAACAACAGCAACAATTATAGTAACAGGAGCAGTAACAGTAGAAACAACAAAAAGAGCAACAACGGCAAAAAACAACAACGATAGCCAGAATAAGGATAACCACAGCGAGGATAACCAGAGCGAGGATAACTAGAGCAAGGATAACCAGAGAGAGGATAACCAGAGCAATGATAACCAGAGCAACAACGGTAACAACAACATATCAACGCCTGCTACAACTGACGTGAGAATTGAGTTTATTGTGGCTGATTTTATTATTATTGTTATCCGAATTTCTCACTTCTCAGCTTTAGCTGGGAAATATTCACCTATCCTGGGATGTACCATCAACAGGATTAGGCTCGGTGGTCTTATGTGTAATTTAGGAAATTTCTTACAATTGAACATGTGCCAAGAATTACCGCTGTTTGCATCTGTATTTATGTGTTTGGGTGCAGGTTAAGTCTCTTTAAACTTTGTGACAGTGACTTTGGAATTATTCCCGTAGCTGAAATTACTATCGGGACCACTTGTACTGCATCCTGCTTCCACACAGCACGTATTTCGTTCGCCAGTTCTTGGTATTTCTTTTGTTTTTCTGTTATTGTTTTGGCGAGATTGTGTGTATTTGGAATAGCTATGTCTATTAGGAAGGTATTTTTTGTTTTCTTGTTTGTGAGAGTTAAGTCAGGTCGGTTGGAAGGTATTGTTTTGTCCGTAATAATGCTGCGATTCCAGTACAATTTGAAGCTGTCATTCTCCAGCACGTTTGCTGGTTTGTACTTGTAGTATGGGCATTTGTCTTCAGTTAGTTCAGATGCTTCTGCCAGTTTCTGGTGTATAACTTTCGCTATTATTATTATTATTATTATTATTATTATTATTTACATTACGACAGACATTACAACAGCTGACTATATTTGGCCGACAGCCGCTCACTGTATTTATGACATAACGTGACAATGTTTACGTCTGGTTTTTCAGTAAGAAGTTACACTTACTGCAGTGCGTGTCCCTCTTGCGTTTCGTTGTTTAATTCTTGTGCTTCAGAGTACTCAGTTTATTGTGTATTCAAGAACTAAAGAACTGAATTGTAAATCAACGCCATACACTTTTATGGATCGGTGTGTCAGCCCTCCCATGTACATAAATTTAATTTTTTTTCTTTCATTGTGATGTACCTGTGTATTTATTTATTTATGTATTTATTTATTTATTCGTGATAGTTTAATAACTGACTCTGTGTTATCCAGGGTGCAAATTTATAAACTATTATCACTAAATAATATTAATAATTTGTCGCCACTTTTGACACATTTACGTCGGAAGAAGGAAAACATTGAAATGGATTTTATAAAAACAGCGTGTTTGTTGAATTCATGTCGGTCAGGACAGGGTCAATTTGTAGGCTGTTGTTAACACGGTGAAGGTAACTCGGCTTCCATAAAGGGCGAGGCGGTTTTTTAAAACCTTGGCCATTATTTAAATTCGTGATAAATCTAGTCCTTATATCAGCTGACAGCCATTGTCACTGTCGCCGCATATTTCGGAGACCATCCCGATATGCAACTCTACATAAACTGCTGATGTAATAAGACGTCTTTAAATAAGCAACGAATACCAACAGACACGTTTAAAATAGGTACAACTCTTCGGAAGTTTCGTACATGTACTTCAGTATTTCTCACATAGCCTATAAAAATCCAAAACGCCACTGAAAAATCTTCTGACAACAAAATCCGCCACTGACTAGCAGGGGTTAATGATTTCCGGACTAGAGCACCTTTCTGTCCTTCGCCCCACATCCCTCTGAGCCCACATATCATTTATTTTCTGCCCGGATGAATTATGATAGAACTCAAAGGTTCCTGCTTACAAAAAAGTAGGGACACAAGTGGAGAATTTATGTCAATAGTTCGAAGCAACGTTACTTCTGAAAGTGATTTGAATACGCACAATATGGGTAATTATAGAGCGGCTTATGCTATGTACATATATATATATATTGTTTATGAAACTTGGTCTCTCACACTGAGGGAGGAACATAGGCTGAGGATGTTCGAGTATAGGGTGCCGAGGAATGTATCTGTGCATAAGAGGGAGGAGGTAACAGGGGAATAGAGAAGACTGCATAGAGAAGAGCTTCATGATTTATACACCTCACCACGAATTGAGTGTCAAGTCAAGAATATTGAGATGGGCAGGGCATGTAGCACATATGGTGGAAAGGCAAGGTGCATACAGTGTTTTGGTAAGGAAACCTGAAGGCAAGGAGACAAAGTGTCAAGACCTAGGCGTAGAAGGGATGTAATCTTTAAATGGATCTTCAAGAAATTGGATGGGGGCGTGGACTGGATTGATCTGGCTCAGGATAGGGACGACTGGCTGAGCAAATGTTAGATTTTCAAGAAGCATTCTGTTCCATGGAGTTCGTTAGTTAATTACTTATGTATATGGTATGTACATACACACTTGAGGGAGGGAGATAACCTACATAACAGAAAACAATATTAATATTGATCGAAGCAGTGCCATGTCTCAGGCGGTTAGTAGCCAGCTTCTGTCCGCACTACGTCTTGTAGCCATATGTGGGGTTGTGGAGGTATACTTCCATGTATTCTTAACTTCCACCTACATGGAAATAGTAGTTAATATCACACCCTGGCCGCGCTAATCCTGGGCAAGGTTCCCACAGACCCACTGGACAAAATGTATGGTAGCGTTCAGGTCCTGTTTGGCAACTGTGTCTGGCGAGGTCAAAATCCTGATGCAACGTTCCAGCCTTTAGCCTAGTCACGATACTGACTGAGCTATCTCGCTTCGCTTTTATAAGAGTTCAAATTCTTTCGCAGTTTGGAAATGACTGATATATTTTGACACTCGACGGTGCTGAATTGCACATATATTTTAATAGGACAGTCGGGAAGAATTTGTACACACAGATGCACGGAACATTTGGACTGCATCTGGGAGACGGATTTTTGGGAAAATGTGACACCATTTACCACGGTCCCTCATCCTGCGTGTAAGAAGCAAGGAAATTTGACCCACGTTTGTTTCTTCTCCTCATCTTCTTCCCACACGTAAGGAATGCGTTACGGCTGCAGCAGACACGGGACCACCACTGATATGACACTGAGGAAGGCGCGTCTCAGACTTGTGAAGTCATGTTGTCAGTTCCTCACAGTTGTATTTGTGTAGGACAAGAAGAAAGTAAATGTAAAGTTTAAGGTATCCTAACTAACCCCACAGAGCAGGGCACACGTGAAGCCTAGGGTTGTCAATAAATATTAACCTTTTAAAGCCTAGCGGTAACTTTACGTACCGCCAGGTTTAACATTAAAAAATTCTACGTGGTGCCCACATTGCGTTTGTGTGTTTTGTGCGGATCTCAGAACAAACAGCAACTTTTGCCTTATAAAACATTAAGAGATTGGTTTTTATAACCGAAGTGGAGAGTGTTTACAGCGCGGTACGCACTGCGTCCTTATATAAAACAGATACGCTTCGTCTTTAAAGGGTTAAATATCTACCGGCGTTTCGAAGGATTTTAGAGGATTATTCTTCAGGATGGCGCAACATCCTAGAAGATTTGCATCTTCAGGAACGCCGCTCTGAAAACATTAAATCTTGTACTGCAGACGGTTTTGTATCCAGATGGTCGCAACGCCGAAGAGGACTTCAACTGGCTCTGAGAATAATAAAATTTTCACCTTACACAGCTATTCCTACCTTTTTGTACAAGTAGGCGTACGTATAGTCAAAATCAAATTACATGGGTCAGACGGCAAGGTGATTGGCTGAAATAGAAAATGAAGCATTGAAAGAGCAAAAACTGCAGGCAATATAGGTATAACGTAATATTGACATGCGTTCGCGTAAACACTGTTGCCGTGGAAAGGTAATAATTATTACGTATTCTGAGTGTGTGTCTGTAGCGTTAGTTATCCAGCATGCAAAGCGCATGCGCTGTATTATATTGCCATCTGTGGCCTGTCTGGCTGTAACATATTTTTCCACATTATCTCATAAACGGCAACTTTTTTCGAAAAAAAAGTTATTGAACATAAAATGTGTGTTTTGAATTTCTCTACTATTTTGTCTGCAATATTTCTCATTCTAAGAAGAATTCAGCGACATATCGTAAGTGCGCATAAGTATTAATGTAAAGTACCCGTTATTCTTGCCAGATTTTAAATCAAAATTTAATTCCCTAGACAGATTTTGGAAAAACTTTTAAATGTGGAATTTAATGAGCTGTTCTGTGGCGACATGTGGACGGACGGACGGATATGACGAAACTAATGGTCGTTTCTCGCAATTCTGCAAACGTGTGTAAAGGGATACGATGTGTGCCTTTTGTAAAGGGCCTCGGTTTGTCCAATATTAACCCTTTAAAGAAGAAGCGTATCTGTTTTATATAAGGACTCAGTGCGTACCGCGCTGTAAACACTCTCCACTTCGGTTATAAAAACCAGTCTCTTAATGTTTTATAAGGCAAAGTTGCTGTTTGTTCTGAGATCCGTACAAAACACATAAACGCAATGTGGGCACCACGTAGAATTTTTTAATGTTAAACCTGGTGGTATGTAAAGTTACCGCTAGGCTTTAAAAGGTTAAGGGCTGTAATTGCGTTGTGTTATTTATACGGAATCAAGATAAGATCCGTCTAAACACAACTGCATTAATTTATTTACAGAACAACATATTTCGACCGTTTAGATCATCTTAAGGTTCACAATTAAAGGGTCAAAAAGTCTTTTTGGACTTCTTGACCCTTGAAGATGGGACCGATACGTTGTCCCGAAACGTCGATAAAGGATTACCACTCGGCGCATCTGCGTAATATCGAAGGAGAGCGCAAATCTCAAGCAGTAGTTCCTTGTATCCCATTTGCTCAGGCTCTGAACAGTGTTGCTACCGTACGTGTGACTTAAATAAACACATGGCTCTTCACGAAATGGACGCATTAAATGTGGCTACGTAAGCTTCTCCGTTTGGCCAACCCTAACATACGCGATCCCCAACATCCTTGAGGAGTGAACGAAATCCTCTTTCAAGACGTGTAGGAGGGTGTATTGTGCGTTGCGACGCCAGCGTTTCCAGGATCTAAGAAACCAAAGCTGTGAATATTGACGTCAAAAGACTTCTGCGTCGCGCAGCATACAGTAGATGCTATGGATGGTGGGTCTAGCACTGCGTGTTAGCTCTTTACAGACGAATCGTATCTGTTTTATATGAGGACTCAGTGCGTACCGCGCTGTAAACACTCCATTTCGGTTATAAAAACCAATCTCTTAATGTTTTATAAGGCAAAAATTGCTGTTTGTTCTGAGATCCGTACAAAACTCATAAACGCAATGTGGGCACCACGTAGAATTTTTTAATGTTAAACCTGGTGGTATGTAAAGTTACCGCTAGGCTTTAAAAGGTTAAGTTATGGGTTTATTGTGTACGTTACGTCGTTTTATCTGCCTGTATTTTTGATACAGACGACAGATCTGTTCCATCCAAGCAATTAACTCCACTGAGCAGCGTCCTTCTTGACAGGCCACTAATTTCTCAGCTGGTCAAGAAATTACCCGCACTTTATAGAACCTGAAGATTCGTTACCATTTTCACAACATCCCACCACCTATCCTATTCTAGAGCCAGTCCAATCCATTCCACACCCTCTTGTAATATTTATTTAGATGCATTTTAATACTGAATCCGATGTAACTTAGGGCTTCCAAGTGGTCTCTTTCATTCGTATCTACCCACCACTTCCATCTTTGAGTTTCTCTTCTTCCCCACATGTAACTTATACTGAATAATATTTGGTGAGGAGAGCAGCTCATAAAGTTCCTCAGTGTGCATTCTTCTCCAGTCCCTGTTAGCTCGTTCTTCTTAGAACCAAATGTATTTCTCAGCACTGTATTCTGGAACACCCTTAGCATATGTTTTTCGCCTAAAGTGACTGACAATTTAGAGTTCTGTATAGTATCGTATTTATATTTTAGTAGCTGGGCGGGGCATGTAGCACGTATGGGGGAAAATAGAGGTGCAAACGGGATTTTGGTGGGGAGACATGAGGGAAGGCGACCACTTGGGAGACCCAGGCGTAGTTGGGAGGATAATATTAAAATTGATCTTCAAGAAGTGGGAAGGGGCATGAACTGGATTAAGCTGGCTCAGGAAACGGACAGGTGGCGGGCTCTTGTGAATGCGGTAATTAACCTTCGGGTTCCATAAAATGCGGGAATTTTTTGACCAGGTGAGAAACTCTTAGCTTCTCAAGAAGGTCTCTGCTCCATGGAGTTAGTTAGTTAGTTAGTTAGTTAGTTAGTTAGTTAGCAAACGCACTATTTTGGACAAAATCTTAGTGGGCATTCTGTGTTATGTAAAGCACAGATACGTAATTTGACTGTTACAAGAGATAAAGTAGGAAAAGAGATAAAGATAAGAAAGGGATCAAGAAACGGAAGGGTATGAAGCATGAATATACAAAGGAAATCCTTTCGCTTTGAATTTCAACGCAAGCTTACACTGCTAGCTAATAAAATTTCTGTTTTGTCTACACGATTTTCTTCGTGTTAATGCCATGGTCACTGCAGGCTTTGCCCCTCGCGCGCTGTCTTGTCCTTCCGGCTGTGGGTTTCAGAGACGGGCCGGACGCTTTGCTTGTGAGGTCCCGCTGTACCAGACTAATAAACCGATCAGCGCGTGTAATAAGATGGGTCGCGGTGTAAGGCACGATTACATCGGCCATGTAAATCGCTTTACTGCCTCCATCGCCTGTGGCGCCTGTCTGTGCAAGAGGGACTCATGAATGTGCATCGTGATACACCACAGCGAAGAGGTGCATCATAATAATAATTATAATAATAATAATAATCGCAATGAGAAAAACTGTTATTGAAAACTTAATATTTTCTCACCTATTCAATAAATTTTCAAAGGTTCTGCACGCCATATAACCGCATGCTTCAAGAAAGAAATCCAGTTCAAGTCTTCCCAGCTGATTTCTTTAAGTTCAATTTTAGTATTATCCTCCCATCTACACCTACGTTTTCCAAGTGGTCTCTGTCCTTCAGATTTCATCACTACAGCCCTGTATGCACCTGTCCTTTACACCATACGTGCTACATTCCTCACCCATCTCATTATTCTTTATTTGATCTCCAGATTAATACTTGGTGGGGAGTCAAAATCATGAAGTTTCACATTTTGCACCTTCAGCCCCTTTTATCCCCTCTTAGGCCCAAATATTTTCTCTTAAAAATAATAATAACATCGACTGTCTTGGATTTATGTTTTTAACTTATTTGACTACAATTTAAAGAACAGACAGTGGGTATCATCATATATATGGATGATGGTTAATGGGGAATGAGCAAGGGTGCGAAAGGAAAGGGTTGTGGCTAAATTTAAGGTGCCAACCTGTCATTTGTGTACAAGAAATAAGGACAAACAGTATTAATCTCAGGACAGCGGGTGTCTTGGCCGATTTGAATTAACCCTTTAAAGACGAAGCGTGTCTGTTTTATATAAGGACTCAGTGCGTACCGCGCTGTAAACACTCTCCACTTCGGTTATAAAAACCAGTCTCTTAATGTTTTATAAGGCAAAAGTTGCTGTTTGTTCTGAGATCCGTACAAAACACGTAAACACAATGTGGGCACCACGTAGAATTTTTTAATGTTAAACCTGGGGGTACGTAAAGTTACCGCTAGGCTTTAAAAGTTTAAGCGCATGATGAATAAAGTACCGTGGAGTAGGACCACGTGATCACAATTGTTAGCAGATCCTGGCAGACATCTTGATCGATCACGAGGTAATATGTGCTCTTGGTTTCGGGTATTAGGATTAGGTTCAGATAGGACGTGACGCCATGCAAAATAGAGATCTTCTTCAGAAAGTCATAGTCTTTGGGCCTGTCGAAATATCATCCGTCGTTTATGACATTTTAAAGTTCATTACCTTCTTCAAAAAAGCTTATCACTTTCGTTTTCAGAATTATTTGTCTGTACATTTCCACACTAATTTTTAACAAACGTTTGACGTTGTCGCAGAAAATATAATTATGAATTGCGTGTACGTTTCTTACCTGTAATCATCGCCAAATATTATTTGGGTAATCAAATCGAGAAGAATGAGATGGGCGGGGCATGTAGCACTATGGGGGAAAAGAGAGGTGCATACAGGATTTTGGTGGGGAGACCTGAGGGAAGGCGGCCACTTGGGAGACCCAGGCTTAGATCGGAGGATAATATTAAAATGGATCTTCTAGCAGTGGGATGGGCATGGAGTGGACTGAGCTGCCTCAGGGTAGCGACAGATGGCGGCCTCTTGTGATTGCGGTAATGAACCTCTGGGTTTCATAAAATGCGGGTAAGTTCTTGACTAGCTGAGAAACTGTTAGCTTCTCACGAAGGCCTCTGCTCCATGTAGTTAGTTAGTTAGTTAGTTAGTTAGTTAGTTAGTGTACATTTCTTAAAGAAGGAAACGAAATAATAACAATAAAATTACTAGATCTGTAACATCATAAATCGATGTAATGAGAAATCAGGATTTATGAATTCTGCAGGAAACTCCTGCAGAATTCATAAATCTCTTTTTTTACTCTCTGATCCACTTTGCAATTCTTATTGTTTTAGAATGTATGAAACATATATTGTATTTGCACAAAGTTGATTACTTCTGATACAGTATATATTTCCTGCCATTCATCTTGTAGAAAAAGAAGACAACAAGCTAAAACCTGCTTCAAGGCTTACACTTTAATAAAAGCAAAATAAACACAACGCAGTGGTACTTGAGTCACTCTTGTGGGAAGACGCTCGTGTTAGACCTGATTGCGTGATACAGTGTTGTATAATTCGGTCGTTATTACGTTCATATTCGAGGGTTTCTAATACCGCCCCGGCATCATGGTCTTTGTCGTCTCCTTTAACAATAGAATAAAATAATTTTCTTGGAAGTTACATGCATTGTGAATAGGCACTGCATTTGTTATCCAAACTTCAGGAAGTAACCGCCAGACCGCGCTGGCGTCGCTGCATAAACAGAAGAACATCACTGCACTGGGAAGATGTCTCAATGTGAAACTGTTTCAGGAAGGCAATTCCGGCCGAAACTTTTGTTAGTGTGTATTATTTCCGCGGGATATCATAGTTAACAATGACTGCGTTCCCAGAGTATGTTTGTTTAGTGTTTTTAGCACTATGTGACGTAATTAGAAGCCAGTCGTTGTGCCATTGTTACCCTGCGCACGAACCGTATTCTGTAGTTATGAATAGTACGTCGTATACGGTGTTCGTTAGACATTCATTGTACGCAATACCTTAGGCTGCTGTTTTCGTCACAGGGCTGTCCAACACGACGTCAGCCTATTGGCCCGCATTGTCTATGGGAATTCCGTTAGAATCGCACAGCTAGCGACTGCGTTTTGAAGAACCTTAAAAAGCACTCACCTGAATTGTAGGCACTGTCAGAAGCTAATCGACTGAGTGAGTTACTGAATAACTGACTGACTGAATGTCTGAATATGTAACTATCTAGCTAACTAACTAACCAACCAACCAACCAACCAAACAGTTAACACTCTGGTAGTAGAAACCAATATTTCAGATACAATATTATTAAGCCAATTATTTTAGGCTACAATGACCCAGGGGTCTCAGGCTGTTTAGCTGGCATACCACTAAATGAAATTTAAAAATTTATTTGTAAAACCAAAAATTTTTTTTGTATTTAAATAAAGAAAGCTGAAATTGGAAAGGCTGGCTGCCAGCTGGGATGACTTATATAATGTTGCCAGCAATGCTACGTAGTAGAAAATATATGTGGCTTTTGTTTTATTTATTTTTAAAATTTTTATCGTTTTTTATATTTCAATTTTTTTTAAAATTAAGGCTGCCTATCGCGTGCAAGTAGTGTCACGCATACCACAGCTTGAGAAACAAAGGCCTACACCTTCCTCAGCAGGCTGACTTCCCTTCCTTCTAATCAAGTAGCTCTGCGGTTGCAAGTTCCAGAAGTTCGAAATACTAAAGCTGTTATTAGACAGGATTTTTAGCCAGGTCCGTCCACTTACCTTCACCACAACATATTTCCCTACAACCCTCTCTCCCAACCTGATTGGTATTCTAAGGGGAGATTTTAGAAATTTCAATTATTTTTCATAAGAAAAAAGGATGAAAGATAATAAAATAATTTAAAAAGCGGCACATCCATCTTTTACGAAAAGAATTAAGCTGGAGCCAGAGAAGATGTGAAGTATAGACCCACTGGTTGAAAGACTGCTACGCGACTCGGTCACGTGACTGGTACCGCCGCATAGAGTTACCTAAACCTTTAAGAAACTGTAACAAATTCTATTTCAGAGCCATAAAAAATAATTCGCAAAACGAGTGTGCATTCTGTCACAAATACATTGACAGATGTGCTGCTTACAAATGCTCCTCTGTTTTGGTTTCTGAAATTCATCCGGCGTCTCATGTCTACCAGGAAGGTGTGTTTGAAATAAGGAGGGGTATAAGGCACAGAGTTCCAGCAATCGTGATTGTTATGCTCCATGAACCGCCAACTGAACCATTCCTATTTGAGCATATTTATATGTTCGTGTCCAAATACTTCTTTTGTCTTCTGAAGCTTTCTAGAAAACAAAATTCTTTCTTATACAAAAACACTAATCACCAACAAATGCACAAAGAGAGTTTTATCATCAATCGTAACACACTCCTACATGTTTCGACCCTGCTGGGTAATGTTCAGAGAGAACTTTTTGTTATCGTTACACTAAGGTTGCACTTTATAGTTGAGTGAGAATGTGCTGTTGACTGTGTACTGCGGTCCCGGCCTGCAGGCCCGGACCGCAGAGAGTTCACGCCTCCAGTACACAGTCAACAGCACATTCTCACTCAACTATAAAGTGCAACTTTAGTGTAACGTTAACAAAAAAGTTCTCCCTGAAGAAGTCCCAGCAGGGTCGAAGCTTTTAGAAATAAAATTCTTTCTTATAATTTCAAACTACATCACACAAATTCCTCCCCCAGACACACGGTTCGATATGATGTGGATACCAGCCCTTGTAACTCATCTGTACATTCACACAACTTGCTTAACCTTCTTCATCTTTTTACATGGCGCCAAAGCCCCCAGTGGCGCCACAGCCCCCTGTGGGCCAGGGCCTCCTCAGTATCGAGGCTTCACGATCACACTCAGACACACAACACTCGGTAGGACTCCTCTGAAAGAGTGATCAGCCCGATGCGGCGACATCTACCTGACAACATGCAACACTCACAACAGACAGACATCCATGTCCCCCGGGGGTATTTGAACCCGCAATGCCAGCAAGCGATGATCCGCAGACCCACGCCTTAGACCGCGCGGCCACTGAGATCGGCGATTTTCCTAATCCTGTGCCTAATGACAACACGACAGGTTCTTTTCTCATGCATTCCGATTCATGATACAGTAATTGTCTGCTGTTTCAACATAAATACCCTGAACTAGAGATGGCGTTGTTAAATAACACAAGAACAAGTACAGTATCATTACATAACTAACTAACTAACTAACTAACTAACTAACTAACTAACTAACTAACTAACTAACTAACTAACTAACTAACTAACTAACTAACTGACTGACTAACTGACTGACTGACTGACTGACTGACTGACTGACTGACTAACTAACTAACTAACTAACTATCTAACTAACTAACTACCTAGCTGGCTAACTAGCTAACTAACTAACTAACTAACTAACTAACTAACTAACTAACTAACTAACTAACTAACTAACTAACTCCATGGAGCAGAGGCCTTCTTGAGAAGCTAACAGTTTCTCAGCTAGTCAAGAAATTCCCCGCATTTTATGGAACCCGGAGGTTCATTACCGCATTCACAATAGACCGCCACCTGTCCCTATCCTGAACCAGCTCAACCCAGTCCGTGTCCCCATCCCACTTCTTGAAAAACCATTTTAATATGTCCTCCCATCTACGCCTGAGTCTCCCAAGTGGTCGCCTTCCCTCAGGTCTCCCCACCAAAATCCTGTATGCACCTCTTTTTCACCCATACGTGCTACTTGCCCCGCCCATCTCATTCTTCTCGATTTGATTATCCGCATAATATTTGGTGATGAGTACAGGTCATTACATTCATGCTGAAGCTTGTTTTCAATTTTATTGTCAAATATACGTATTACATTAAATGAATTCTACCGAACAGCGTCTTTCACAAGCCGAGAGCTGTTCTCGTGTCCCCTCGCGTTAATTACTAAGTAATCTGCCTCACTGAAAAACGTGGCACAGTTTACCGGTAGTACGGCTTGTCGATCGCATCTCAGGCTGAGGCTAGTTACAATATCTGAGTTGCCAACAAAACGAGAAGAATTCGCCAGTTTAATCCAGCCAACTTCCTAGACTCTCACTGCACCGTACACAGCTAACATACAGTAAGGGTGTCACAGAAATTACGTATCAAAATATACAAGTTTAGCAGTGTTACCAACAAAACAACAAGAAGGGAATTATATCACCTCTTTTATTTCAAAACCATGAATCTTTTACCACAACAATTAACATAATTAACTTAAAAATATAATTGTCAAGAAAGTCAATTGTTTGAGAAATTTGTAAATAAAATTGCTGCTAACACAATGTCATAAATGAAAAACTGATTGGATGCATAATTTTTGATAGTCAGTACTTTTGTAGAATCACGTTTTTCAAGTTTTTTCTTTTGAGCCAAGATGGGAACTTCGGATTAACTCTTTAAAGACGAAGCATATCTGTTTTATATAAGGACTCAGTGCGTACCGCGCTGTAAACACTCTCCACTTCGGTTATAAAAACCAGTCTCTTAATGCTTTATAAGGCAAAAGTTGCTGTTTGTTCTGAGATCCGTACAAAACACATAAACGCAATGTGGGCACCACGTAGAATTTTTTAATGTTAAACCTGGTCATATGTAAAGTTACCGCTAGGCTTTAAAAGGTTAAGGTTTGGAGAACCATGGCGTCACTTCTGTGTTGGACACCCCTGCTTCAGGGGAATGAAGATGGAAGTTCTGGAAGCGATACATGCGGCCTGTGACACCATCACACAGTAAGCAACTGTTGATTTTCGGTTTATATGAGTGTATTATAAAAGCCTCATATACAAAAAAGGGGTGAGAAATTATATTCCTAAAAACGCCTGCCCCCTGCCGTCAGAATGAAGAGACTGGCACCATCTGATGACAAAAGAACAGCATTACGCGGCAGAATTTGCCAGGTTAGAGACCTGAAGAGTTATTGAAATCACACAATAAGAAGCAGCGTTTAGGATAATCAGAACTGGGGTCCTGCGATGATGGGCAAACTTTTCAAAAGGAAACTGTTTATAAAATAAGAAGGCGTGGAAAAAGGTGATGAAATGATAGAGCAAATGGAGAAGGACGTCTTAACGCGAAGACAAATATTTGTTTAGGGGATTTGTGGTCTGGTATAGACGTGGGAAATTACAGGGCCAAATTTACGCGATATTCATCTTGAAGTCATGGACTTTAAACTTAAAAAAGTAGATCTCATGTTATGTTTAAGGTGGTATTACTGCGAGAAAGTGTGTTTGTAGAAGTGAGGAAATGGATCTTCCAAGGGCTTGAGGTTATGATCTTCAGAGATGTGATGCCGTATATTTTGTTGCATTGCTATCAATGTTCTCAGAAAAAAAAATTGCTTAAAATTTTAGGATAGAAAAGCGAAAATGGATGCAGCGGATGACGCCTCTTATGCCGCGATATATGATGCAAGATTCGAGTGGACGGTAACAGTCACATACTAAATCTGAACATAAAGTCTACAGAACAGCTCCATTCACTGAGATCTGGGCTCTTCTGCGATGTTACGCAGCGTCGTGCGGTACTTATTTACAGACGTTTCGGTAAAATATATCAGTCCCACCTTCAAGGGTCAAGAAGTCCAAGAATAAAAGGAAGATGGAACCTGTACGTTATCCCGAAACGTCGGTAAAATATTACCATTCGACGCTGTGTAATATCCCAGAAGAGTACAGACCTCGGCAACATGGCGGCGGAAGCGTGACTTCACGGCTTCAGTCACTGTTTACAGATACGTTGGCGAAAACTTTGCTTATGGAACTCCATGGACCAGAGGCCTTCTTGAGAAGCTAACAGTTTCTCAGCTAATCAACAAATTACCCGCATTTTATGGAACGCGGAGGTTCATTACCGCATTCACAAGAGCCCGCCACCTGTCCCTATCCTGAGCCAGCTCAATCCAGTCCATGCCCCTCCATCCCACTTCTTTAAGATCCATTTTAATATTATCCTGCCATCTACGCCTGGGTCTCCCAAGTGGTCGCATTCCCTCAGGTCTCCCCACCAAAATCCTGTATGCACCTCTCTTTTCTCCATGCGTGCTACATGCCGCGCCTATATCATTCTTCTCGATTTTGTTACCCGAATAATATTTGGTGATGAGTACAGGTCATTAAGTTCCCCGTTATGTAGTCTTCTCCAATCCCCTGTCGCCTCGTCCCTCTTAGGCCCAAATATCCTCCTCAGCACCCTATTCTCGAACACCCTCAGTCTTTGTTCCTCCCTCAGTGTGAGAGACCAAGTTTCACACCCATACAATACAACAGGTAAAACTACAGTTCTATATACCCTAATCTTTGTGTTTTTGGATAGCAACCTGGAAGACAAAAGATTCTGCACCGAATGCTAGCAAGCATTCCCCGACTTCAATCTGCTCTTAATTTCTTCATGAATGGAGTTTCGATTCGTTAGGGTTGCTCCCAAATATTTGAATTCTTCCACCCTTTCAAAGGATTTATTATCTATAATTATGTTGTGATTGTGTCGTGCATTCTGATTTCAAGACATGACCGTGTACTTAGTTTTCTCAGCATTTACTTCTAGAACTTTGCTTATGGATAAAGCGTTTATTTGTGGAACCAGGATTCAAACAAATCATACAGGAATTATTACGTGAAGCCAAATAAACTAAGATGTTGAATCACTTAGACAGATGTCATACAAAATTGCTGTTATGTCAGGATGTCCAATTAGCCGTGTGAGAGAAGCCATCTTTCTTCTGATTGGTGTTTTTCTTGGAGGCTAGCCAGAGCCACAGAGAGGGTGGGTAATCGATCCCTGAACTGACAAGCAGCGGTGAGCTATTTCTGAAGACGTCGGTAACAACACACATATAACCGCCAAGCAAAATATCGAGGAGCAAGAGTTCCGAAACTGTGGTCCGCGAGGCCACGGCACCTCAGCAGGAATTTTTGTATTTCGTGAAAAAGAAATTTAATAAGTACAAGCAGAGATTTCTCGTATATTACGCGGAGTCAAGTGGTAATCATTCACTGACGTTTCGGGACAACGTATCGGCCCCATCTTCATGGATCAAGAAGTCCGAGAAGAAAAAAGAAAACGGAGGGGACCGAGACGTTGTCCCGAAACGTCGGTAAAGGACGCCGCGTAATAACTCAGAAGAGAGCATAACTCAAATATAAGGAGTGTTGTCCCGGGAACGGTTATTATTCATTTCTGAACATAAACAGAGAATGGTGGATTTCGAAAACCATTACTCCAAAATCGAATTTTTGGGAATCAGGAAAAAGAGACCAAATTACGTCCCATAAAATGGGTTAGTACTGAAACATGCGCGGCGCGTCCGTAATCGTGAGGTCCCTGCGTCGTATCTGGGATATAAGAGGAAGTACGCAGACTCAGTGTGTATGTGGTTTTACTCAGTCACTAAAAATGCTGGGGTTATGTCATGAATTACGTTACGACCATCAGCTTTCTAATCCGTAATTCATTTTATCGCTTGCTGTTACAAAACCTGAGATACTTCTTTATTTATTAATGAGATATTAAATGAATTACGAATGAATAAATCACGCTGACAGTCCTTCAGCTAGTCATTATGGTAGTCACTGACAGGTGTTATAACATCAACATTCCACTGAATACACACGCAAATAACTTGAAAAATTCTTGAATTTCACCTTTGACGGAAGAATTTGATTTGCTATCCATAGTTAAGATTTAAGAATCAAAGATCAAAGCTGCAATACCGACCGAATCATAGGTGCCTCTTGACTACTTATAATGACGGAACTTCTCGGCAAGTGCTGCCGCCTAGCTTAGATATCCGTAACTGTAAGAATGACTTGCTACTTGGAGACAGAATAATGACAGAATTTCAAGCATTAGGCTCCTACGTAAGTCTGAATATAAGTTACACATTGACTGCAGGAAACCGATAAGGAATTTCCCCAACATCTGAGTTCATGCCACTAACTATACCACTGAGTAAAGACCACTTTGTGTTAAACTTAGTTTATTGCCGAGGTTAAGAGTGAGTGGAGCTATACCTATACGCCCCCTATATGCTTTCAAGGCATGGAGAGGGACAATACTAATACACCCTGTATCCCACCAAATCTATAGTTTCTCATACAATAAAAACACGCAGAAACATTTCGAATGATCAATGGAGTAAGTATGTCATACGGCTACTACTATCCCCTGGACCAGAGGCCTTCTTGAGAAGCTAACAGTTTCTCAGCTAGTCAAGGAATTCCCCGCATTTTATGGAACCCAGGGGTTCATCACCGCATTCACAACAGCCCGCCACCTGTCCCTATCCTGAGCCAACTCAATCCAGTCCATGCCCCCATTCCACTGCTTGAAGATCCATTTTAATATTATCCTCCCATGTACGCCTGGGTCTCCCAAGTGGTCGCCTTCCCTCAGGTCTCCCCACAAAAATCCTGTATGCACCTCTCTTTCCCCCATACGTGCTACATGCCCCGCCGTCTCATTATTCCCGATTTGATTACGTGAATAATATTTGGTGATGAATGCAGGTCGTTAAGTTACTCGGTATGTAGTCTTCTCCACTCCCCTGGTTACCTTATATCGCAGGGTACTAAAACGTTTTGAAATTGCTTCTTTACTAACTTCTAATTCCACGTCATTCGCATAGCCACGGTTTACCACAAACGTATGATTTGGCATTACGAAAGTTCCACGATCATACAATTTCCGTGCGTGCCACTGGCAAATGCATTAACTTGGTACTTGGGTCCATCACGTACGAGCGATCAGAGAAGAGAATTGGCTTGTCATGACGTGAATCTGTTGTTAGATGTCTTCAGTACAAACAGATCCGACTGGGAATTATACATTTAGAAAGGCCACCCCCTGTAATATGAAGTACATGCAGAGGGAATAACAATAGACACGCAGCAAGAGACTAAGGTAATATTGTTTTCAGAATACTGTAATGTAGAATCGTGAATCGTGTTGGCGCCAAATAAATAGCTGTTTATGTACCAATAACATAAACACAGACTGCAGAGTTACGTGAAAAACCTTTCTTTTCTTTTCCAGGAATTTTGGTTTTTTATAAAAATATCTTCAAGAAGATTTGTTTAGATACCATATATATATATATATAAGTACCTAAATTGACATCAGTGAATTTAAAATAGCTAGATCCTCTGTGTGTATATATATCTGCATACATATATTCGAACCCGGTTATAACGACATCGGTTTATACGACACCTCGTCTATAACGTGAGATATTCTATGGTACCAATTAATACCTCACTGTTAACCATAACATTATACTCCTCGGTTATAACAACACTCGTTTATAACGACACAAAATATTCAGTCCCTTTCATGACGTTATAAGCGAGTTCGGCTGGTTACATACATTAATATGTGATATAAGCTTTCTTAAAAAAGAGGACGCTAGCTTTATGTACAACTTAGCGGAGTATGGGGGAGTGGAGACTAGATCAACACATTCTTAACAACGCAATAGATGGAGGTGCTCTGAAGCCTCACGCCCCAACCGCTTTACCCTGGAAAAAGCACCATCGAAACTAATATAACAGAAGGCTGGGTGGTCCACAGTGCGGATTTGGACGTCTCTGTGGACAGAAACATGTCTTGTCCCCGGCGGCTTTCGGACAGCTTGTCGTCCAGCCACTAGTCTAATCACTGTACTGACAGCGCTATCCCGGCTTTCGAAATATCTATATAAAATGAATACAAATAAGAAAAATGTGACAACCACGTAATATATAAATAGTCGAACTCGGTTCTAACGTCATGAAAGGGACTGAATATTTCGTGTCGTTATATGCGAGGGGTATAATGTTATGGTTAACAGTGAAGAATTAATTGGTACCACAGAGTAATCTGACTTTATAGGCGAGATGTCGTATAAACCGATGTCATTTTAAACGGGTTCTACTTTATATCATATATATATATATATATATATATATTGTACTAATGCGGTGTTCCGTATCTAGTTACTTTAAACTTACAGATGTAAATTTTTGTAGGTGTATTTGACATCCACGTCTTCCCAACAAATCTCTCTGAACGTGGTCATTCACAGAACCCGAAACTGTTTGCGGTCTAAACAAGCTGGTTTTAATTCTACAGTCTGTGTGTACGTTTTCGGTATTTTGTGATACACTAACTGATCTCAGAACCTGGCGTCCTTGTTGAAATGTGAAATACATTATTAACGCCTCAAAGACGAAGCATATCTGTTTGATCTATAAGGACCCACATCGTACCGCGCAGTAAACACTCTCCACTTTCGTTATAAAAACCAGTCAGTTAATGCTCTATAGGGAAATAGTCGCTGTTTGTTCTGAGATCCACACAAAACACATAAATACACTGTGTGGGCAGAACGTAGAATTTGTGAATGTTAAACCTGGCGGTATATAAAGTCCGTACCGCGCAGTAAACACACTCCGTTTCGGTTATAAAAACCAGTCAGTTAATGCTGTATAGGGAAATAATCGCTGTTTGTTCTGAGATCCACACAAAACACATAAATACACTGTGTGGGCAGAACGTAGAATTGTTGAATGTTAAAACCTGGCGGTACGTAAAGTTACCGCTAGGCTCTAAAAGGTTAAAGGACAACTACAAATCTTGTGCCGCCTATTGACCGAGTGTGTGGATGTGCAGATTTGCCAGTAAATCACTTAGCAAATAAACCACTGATTGTGTAGCATTTTCAGTCATTTATACAGTAGGCTGAGACACGCGGTGGCGCAGTTGGTTGAGGCACTGCGCTACAAGCCGGAAGGTCGCGGGTTCGATTCCCTATGGTGTCATTGGAATTTCTCATTGACATAATCCTTCTGGCCGCACTATGTCCCTGGGTTCGACTCAGCCTCTAACAGAAATGGGTACCTGGGGTATCTTCTGGTGGGTAAAGGCGGTCGGTTCTTAGGGCTGACAACCTTACCACCTTCATGTGCCGATTATCTAGACATCTTGGAGCTTCAACCTCCTGGAACCCTCAGGGCCTGTCCAGGGCTCCTTTACTTAAGGAGTCCTCAGGGTTATGGCGCCGTTTAATTTGGTATAAATTTACCGACTTTTCGAAAGAACTTACTGCAATAAGATCTGTAGAAGCACGTTTTTCAGACCCACACGGCGTGATATTCCAAAAGGCTGTAATATATAGTTTATAGTATGGGAAATACAAATTTGAAATCTGTTAATGAGTTTTTCTGATAGGGACTTATTCAAATAATCAGCAACTCGTTTTGATAATCAGTCATTTTTGTCTACAAATTCAGAGTCCCCTAAACACTCTGTCTGTGCTTACATGTACCATCAGGGCAGTGTGGGGGTATGCTGATGTAGTATGCTCAGAATATCCGCGCATGCGCCATATTTCCCAACTGCAGTCAGGTATTTGTGTTCGCCTGTCGGTCTGGAGCCAGTAGTCGTGTCGGCTCCTGCTCTGTCCATGGCATAAAGCGACCCGTGATTGATAACGGGCCGATGATTAAGCAATCTTGATAGCAAAGACTTACTTCCACAACAGCGCGGATTCCATTTTTCATAACAGCGGGTAGGATTTGACCTAACAGATAAACCGGCTGTATATGAAGTAGAGTATTCATTTGGTTAAATAACCGCTACCATGCTTGAACTGGGGCGGGGGATGACAAGCGATTTCTGTGTCCTCTGTACAATGGAATTATGGGGGATTTCACTCACATAACTGCTCATAAATGACCAATGATTTGAATGAAGCAATCAATTAGAGGAGTTATTTACATAAGGAAAACCGTTCACCCTGAAGACATGCCGTCGGCTAACTAACTAACTAACTAACTAACTAACTAACTAACTAACTAACTAACTAACTAACTCCATGGAGCAGAGGCCTCCTTGAGAAGCTAACAGTTTCTCAGCTAGTCAAGAAATTCCCCGCATTTTATGGAACCCGGAGGTTCATTACCGCATTCACAACAGCCCGCCACCTGTCCCTATCCTGAGCCAGCTCAATCCAGCCCATAACCCATCCCTCTTCTTGAAGATCTATTTTAATATTATCCTCCCATTTACGCCGCGGTCTCCCAAGTGGTCGCCTTCCCTCAGGTCTCCCCACCAAAATCCTGTATGCACCTCTCTTTCCCCCATACGTGCTACATGCCCCGCCCATCTCATTCTTCTCGATTTGATTACCCGAAAAATATTTGGTGATGAGTACAGGTCATTAAGTTCCTCGTTATGTAGTCTTCTCCACTCCCCTGTCGCCTCGTCCCTCTTAGGCCCAAATATCCTCCTCAGCACCCTATTCTCGAACACCCTCAGTCTTTGTTCCTCCCTCAGTGTGAGAGACCAAATTTGACACCCATACAAAACAACAGGTAAAACTACAGTTCTGTATACCCTAATTTTTGTATCCGTAATCGTGGACCCAAATTTGGTAGGTAAATATCAGCCCCTCATTGCTACAAGCGTACACAAGAAATTATTTTAGAGTTAATATTGGACGCCTTCCGTGCAGTGAGTAATACACACAAACACACACACGCACACACACACACACACAAGGTTTATTGCAACTGCGCACTTTATACCATACACGAGTTACTCCAACATGTTTTGAAATTTATGTTTTACCTTTATATTCATAGACGTAAAAAGTATATCAACCGAAAGCTTCACAGTTGACTGATTGTCCCAGTTTTTTAAAACAGAACTCTTCAACTATATGTAAAAATATTTTTATAAAAACATTGGCGAAATTTTGACCTTTACCTTAGTTGTAACACTTCACTTCGGTTGTGTATATATATATATAAAACTTTTTTATTTTTTTAAATTTTTATATACATTTGCGATGTATTCACTGATGTAAAGGGGAAGATCGCCTACCTGCAACAATTAGGGTTTCCGTCTCATAGTTTTTGTTACGGCCTGAAGATGGATCTTTTATGAGCCGAAACTTGTTGCTGATGAAACGTGTGTCAAAAGACCTATTGGCTCAGAGTGTAGAGATTCAATAAAATATATACATACATATTTTTATCTAAACACGGCCCTGGTGTATACTCCCTGAAGATGGACATACATGCTACCCCAAATATGTTGCAGTAATGTGCATACGGTACAAACTGTGCAATGAGTTGGAATAAATCTTACTGTTTGTTAGAATCGTACAGTTTCCTGCAGCAGATACTGGCTGCGCAGTGTAAGGTAACTTCTGTTAGTTAGACTCTGGGATCGTGAGTTTAAACCAGGGCTGTGGAGTCGGTACACAAAAGCTCCGACTCCGACAGCTCGATTTTTAAAACTTCCGGTTCCGACTCCAACTCCTCAATTTTTAGAACTCCGACTCCGACTCCTCGATTTTTAAAAATTCCGACTCCGACTCCTCCATAAAAGCTCACTATGTATTAATAACGGTAAACCTATAAGACGTTTCATCACCACCACGTGAATCATCAGGCTACTGTTTAGACTTATAACCTATATTTAAGTATAAGTCTAACAGTTACTGTAGCTATCAGGGCTCTGGAGTTGGAGTGTCGAGTTAAGGTTTTAGACTGATGTCGGAGTCGGAGTCGGTATATTTTTACCGACTCCGACTCCACCTAAAATTCCTTCCGACTCCACCTAAAATTCCTTCCGACTCCGACTCCACCTAAAATTCCTTCCGACTCCGACTCCACCTAAAATTCCTTCCGACTCCGACTCCACAGCCCTGGTTTAAACCCTGCCCTTGGAGAACCTATGTGTGTCTGTGTTGTGCTATGTAGGTAAAAGCCCTGCGACAGGCCGATCCCCCACTTGTGGGATCCTACTAAATTCTTATAAAAATATTCTTGTACTTGACAGTGGTTACACTGACTGAGGAGTTTTGTGGTGTTTGTCAGTTGACAGATTTTTAGGAATATTAATAGCAATAAAGGTTAGAAAGTTAAATTTCACTCTATAACATGCCATGAAGGCGCAGAAGGGGAGTAGATGTACAGCGCTAGATAAGGCGCTAGATAAGGATTGGAGGTAAACGCTACATTCGGGCCGCTTTAACCTGGCAAATACCCAGCACCCACTGTAGATGGGACTGAGTGGGACTCAGCGTGAAGAGGTGCGGAAAGCCTC
Organism: Coptotermes formosanus; assembly: GCA_013340265.1. Lineage (NCBI taxonomy): Eukaryota > Metazoa > Arthropoda > Insecta > Blattodea > Rhinotermitidae > Coptotermes > Coptotermes formosanus. The sequence continues at coordinate 875,814 of BLKM01000417.1, read as the reverse complement.
GGCCCCACTGGGTTTCAAACCCCGAACCTTGCAGCCCATGGCAAGTCGTTATACCGTTACGATATTGAAAGTTATGGAATGTATGAGAAGCTGACTGTGTCACAGTGAAAGGGGACAGTGTGTGGGAAAACATAAATAAGGGTTACATTCATACATCTACTCGTTGGTTGTCAAATTAACCCTTTAAAGACGAAATGTGTCTGTTTTGTATAATGACTCAGTGCGTACCGCGTTGTAAACATTTAACCCTTTAAAGACGAAGCGTGTCTGTTTTATATAATGACTCAGTGCGTACCGCGCTGTAAACACTCTCCACTTCGGTTATAAAAACCAGTCTCTTAATGTTTTAAAAGGCAAAAGTTGTTGTTTGTTCTGAGATCCGTACAAAACACATAAACGCAATGTGGGCACCACGTAGAATTTTTTAATGTTAAACCTGGTCGTATGTAAAGTTACCGCTAGGCTTTAAAAGGTTAATGGCTACTCTGCTACGTTGTTCTGATGGAAGATTCGTTCTGTATTAGAGTTTTAATCCGTCTTGTATTGTAGGTGGCCAAAGAAAAGCCGTGATGTCATACGCTACAACATTCACTGCTGTTTATCCGCCTTATACTCCAATGTTATAATTTACATAAACCCCTGATAAAAGGACTGGGATTAAGGGTATCTCCAACACACACACACACACACACGTGTCATTCAAGTATAAACAACCCACCGCCTACACGTGCCTCGGAGTAACGGAGGGAAGTGAAAATGGTAGTTGTCAGGTAAAATAATGACGCTCTATCTTAACCTTTTAAAGCCTAGCGGTAACTTTACATACGGCCAGGTTTAACATTAAAACATTCTACGTGGTGCCCACATTGCGTTTATGTGTTTTGTACGGATCTCAGAACAAACAGCAACTTTTGCCTTGTAAAACATTAAGAGACTGGTTTTTATAACCGAAGTGGAGAGTGTTTACAGCGCGGTACGCACTGAGTTCTTATATAAAAGAGATACGCTTCGTCTTTAAAGAGTTAAAACAGGCCACGACAACTGTCTCCCACAGCCTATACCAGTGTTCCCAATCTGAGGTCGCAACCCAAATCAGGGTCGCGGTGCATGTGACCTAGGGTCAAGAGAGGTTTTTGTGGAGAACTCAGTAATTACGAAAAAAAAAATCAAAATTTGTACCCAATTTCAAGTTTTTATTTAGAAGCAAATGATTTGTCAAACTGGTACACTTTTGTGTTATTTAGATAAAGATCTGTTCGTTGCATGTTTTGTGTATTTAATATTGTCCCAAAAAATGACGGATTTGACAAGCAATATCAAAAATTTAATATTTTCTTCTAATAAGTGACAATGTTATGTAGTGTTCAAGAAAAGACATTAGTATCGGTACACTCACAGCAAATACCGCTGACTGTTGCCATTTCCATGGTAGGGTCGCGGGTCACGTACCATTTGCTTCTTTAGGGTCACACACATAGAAGAAGGGGAACCGCTGGCCGATGCATTTCTTTATGTGTGTATTTCCCTTCCCAGTGGCCGCGCGGTCTGAGGCGTAGGTCTGCGGCCGAACGCTTGCTGGGATCGTGGGTTCGAGTCCCACCGGGTGCATGGATGTTTGTCTTGTACAGTGTTTGTGTTGTCAGGTAGAGGTCTCTGCGACGGGCCTATCCCTCATCCAGAGGAGTCCTACCGATTGTGGTGTGTGCTTGAGTGTGATCAAATGAAGTTACAAAAACCCTCGACACCTGCTGTGAACAAGTAGGTAGAAGAGGGAAGGACTAAGAAAGAAAGATATATTATCCTGTTATTTATCTCATGTAATGAAAAAACATCTTTAAATCATTCGTAAGTAAGGAAGTGAAACAACAAGTTGTAGTGGTCTGATTCAAAATAATATCCAGCTATTCGTCTGAGGAATCTGACCTAACACAAGAAAACCCTCGCTATATTTATTACTAAGACATTACTGGTAGTGAATACGCAAAATTGTTACCGCTCAGTTAATCTGCTTAGTGTAATATTAACGTATGGGAAGGTTTGAATTCTGGCTGTAAAGGACAGCTGCGAGGTCAGTTTCTTTGTTTGTTTATTAAAATTTTTATTTGGACACGGAGAAATAGCCTGGGTGGTTAGAGTAAAGACTGATAGGTGGGGTTAAACGCTATGTTTGTATAGCGTAGACGTATACCACTCCAGGGCAGGAAGGGGGCCCCTCGCTACTTACCGATGTACGTGTGTGCATAAAGGATTAAATCGTATTTCGACACGTGAATTTGAAACACATTTTTCTTTATGTTATGTTACTAACTTATTTGAATAGAGAAGAAATGCCTCTAAGCCCTTCACAGACAATGCATAAATTTACTGCATATTTGCCTATGTGTTGCTCCAAGTCATAGACATATTTTGCAAGCTTAATTGGTATTCATGTTATTGGTTTTGAATTTTAAATCACGTCAAATGATTATTTACTGTAACTTAGAATTGCAGAGCAAATGTTCCTTTCTCTTCTACAATATTCGTGATCTACTCGGCCCAGAAATATTTCTCCCGACAAATTGTGTATTATTTCGTAATACAGGGCGCACATTAACCCTTTAAAGCCTAGCGGTAACTTTACGTACCACCAGGTTTAACATTAAAAAATTCTACGTGGTGCCCACATTGCGTTTATGTGTTTTGTACGGATCTCAGATCAAACAGCAACTTTTGCCTTATAAAACATTAAGAGACTGGTTTTTATAACCGAAGTGGAGAGTGTTTACAGCGCGGTACGCACTGAGTCCTTATATAAAGCAGATACGCTTCGTCTTTAAAGGGTTAAATAGGGGAACGCTCGCAGTCCTTCTGTAGAATATTTTATATTCCGCTCCGCTATCTAAGAACGTAATAATTTCAGCATGAAGATCAAGAATTTTACTTGTTATTTCGCACAGATGTGAAAGTTAGTCTCTCACACTGAATAGTTTGTTACGTACGGAGCTCGTTAGTTTGTTTGTCGTGTAGTTACTGGCTAAATTATCGAGCTTGCCTACTGCTGGATTTTCATTTGTCTGTCTGTCACACTGACGCAGTTAATTGGACACTGCAAGCCCATTTCCTTTGCCTTGTGAATACGAATGTGAACTGCGTTTCGTAAGCGTAATTGAACTCTGGTTCAGTGAATTATAAAGGACGGACATTGCTTGATCCTGTTCAATACAAACCAGATCTCCGGCCGCGTTGCGTGCGCAAGAAAGTCATGTAAGCGGAGAAACGAGTTGAGAATAACGTTAGTTCGGAATAACAATCAGAGATGTCACCACTTCATTTTACGGACGGTCTGGTGGGCTGTCAGTGTTTTGACACAGCGCCGTCTGTAGCCTCTGCATAAGGAGGTGGATCCAGGTTTGATATAAGAACTTCACATTCGTAACAAACAAAAAACTAACTAACTAACTAACTAACTAACTAACTAAGTAAGTAACTAACAATCGAACAATCTAACAAACAAACAATCTAACTACCTACCTAACTAACCAACCAACCAATCAACTAACTAAATAAAGAACTTACTAACTAAATAACTAATTAACTAACTGCCTGACTGACTGATTGGCTGACTGAGTGGCTAACTGACTGACTGACTAACCCCACGTAGTGGAATCTCCCCTGAAAACTTTGCATTTTATAAGTTATTCAGGAAATTCCACGCATTTTATGTAACCCGAAAGTTCATTACCTTTTCCACAACAGCCCTGCGCTTGTCTCGATCCTAATTCAGACGAATCCAGCACAGAAACTCTCAGCTTCTTCCTCTGAACACCTATTATAAAGTTAACCATCTACACCTAGGTCTTCCAGTTGGTCAATATCTTTTAGATTTTCGCATCAAAATCCTCTACGCAATTATCTTATCTTCCATGCGTGCCATACACCGCCCATCTAACTTTGTTGCTTAGACTGCTAATGAACACTGCCTTCTTCAAGTCGGAGACCAGGCGTCGATTACGTACTCGTATTTTATGTAGATCTGATATTTATTTGGTGTATATTTCACGCCGAAAAAAATATAGACATTGTCAGTGCGATGACATCACCTTTATCTAATGCTGAAGTTAATTAATGCAGCTGTACCTTTGGCGTCGTATGTATTTTCATGAAATAGTTTTTATTGAAGCCATGACATGTCTTTATTTTATCACATCATATAGAAATGCCTATTTCCTAACTCTTATTTCAGCAAACGGCGTTACATCTAAATTCTTTCTCATTTAACTCTCAATAATTGAACCTTCCATCCAACACCATACTGTCTGAGTTACAGGCAGCATTGTTAAATAAACAACAAAATGAAAGAAACTGCAAATATCGTCGTAATTTCCATCTCCCAGTTGGCCTTTTCTGCAAGTCTTGTCTCTGACAGCACTGTGTGACGTTCACCTGTTAGCTACGTGCAGCGTGTGCAAGTCGCACATAATCAGGGCTGCCATTGCACGTACAGGGCATTACTACGGCCGATTACTATACATAGCAACGTTAGTTTATATCTTAATAGTACGTAGGAAGGACACTTTTATGGCAAATGCTGACACTGCTCTCTACTGGACGACAAATGTAATTACTTTTGAGTCAAACGCAAACAAGGTACAGGTAAAGTTGTCCCTGTGATTAATTAGGCACCACGTCATGAAGGCATATGTGGTAGTGAAGGCTTAGGTCCACGCATTCTTAACATTTGCAGTGAGTGAAGGCGAATGGTCAGCTTCACACCCTTGCAATTTCACCCCTGGGAAAGTTTGCTTCTGGTACGCATTTGACTGAAATATCGGTAGACCCCACAGTGGGTTTGGCCACTTCGGGCAAGTCAAAATCTCTTGGCTAAGCTGGGAATCAAACCCCGACTCATCAAAAGTCCAGCTGTAGGCCAGTCGTTAAACCGACAGACCTGACGCGCCTCACAAAACCAATCAGAAAATAAGAAATTAATTTAAATTAACGTGCTGTAAGCTTGCTAATATGTATACACACATACATAGACAGTCAAACACCGATAAGGCGTCACCCTTAATTGCAGCCCATGAACGCCTGTGAACAGAAATCCATATTATACATTAAATCGATTTACCGTTACTCTCGATATATCGCCACCAATTGCGGTGAGCGAACTGGTGATATATCGGGTTTTCACTGTGTTAACACACATAAACACACACACACGCGCGCGCGCGCACACACATACAAAGAAACAGACAGACAGACAGACAGACAGACAGACAGGTAAAGAGTTAACCATTTAAAGTCTGAAATTTGTCCAAATAATATTTAAAACTTCAGTTTATGCAGCTCGGCAGACACAACTCGTCTTTGATTTCAGGCTTCCTCCGCGAAGTTGATGAGATCTGGGCTCTTCTGGGGTGTTACGCAGCGTCGAGTGGTAATCTTTTATCGACGTTTCGGGACGACGTATCAGTCCCATCTTAGAGGGTCAATAAGTCAGAAATCAAATGGGACTTCTTGACCGGTGAATATGGGACAGATACGTCATTCCGAGACGTCGATTAAATATTACCACTCGACGCTGCGTAACACCCCAGAAGAGCGCAGATCTCAACAACGCATCTTCATCATATTGTGTAATAATTTATAGTTTCTTATGGAAATAATGGCTCCTTAAACTGACAGTTGTATAAACCACACCAATACACGGTGTGAGGGAAGTGAAGAATTTTTTAAAGTTTCAGCGGGTGGTACATATAGATACCACAGTGCTTTAAACTTTTAAAGCCTAGCGGTAACTTTACGTACCACCAGGTTTAACATTAAAAAATTGTACGTGGTGCCCACATTGCGTTTATGTGTTTTGTACGGATCTCAGAACAAACAGCAACTTTTGCCTTATAAAACATTAAGAGATTGGTTTTTATAACCGAAGTGGAGAGCGTTTTCAGCGCGGTACGGACTGAGTCCTTACATAAAACAGCTACGCTTCGTCTTTAAAGGGTTAAACAGTTAACATGTAAGATAATATATTTATTCGATTCACTTGAAGCCTCTAATTTAGTTCCATTCAGCTAAAGAACCTAACACGTATCTACAACAGATTTCCCAGCATGCAACAGACTGCTTCAAATTGTATTAAAAGATGGACACACACTGATGCACGCATCGACGGTTAGAAAAAAAAAGGCATAGAAATGGTTTCTCCCCGAATTAAGATATCTGTCTCCGCTGACATCTGATAGTTACCACAATAGAAGTCAATTCGTTGCTGTCTGACTGAATCATTTGGGGGGGCATGAAGGCAACATATGCTGGCTGGCTATCAACAAAGCGAAAGGGGTTGTATTGTACACCAGCAGTTCAACCCTTCTGAACACATGTGTCCGAATTGGCAGTCGAAATCCCCTCTCCTGATTGATCAGAGATTCCTGACTCGATCGAGCAAGAGGAGGGTTTCTATTAACGACTTTAAATTTTAACTTCCGGCTTCACAAATGCCAGCCTCTTTTTTCTGTAGTTAAAGTGTTCGTGTTTTTAGGACAATTTTAATATTATCCTTTTAGTTTCGTTTCGTTTCGAAGTCCTTCCCTCTTCTACCTACTGACAGCAGGTGAAGAGGTTGTTTATTTTCACTTGATCACACTCAGACACACACCACAGTCGGTAGGACTCCTCTGGACGAGGGATCGGCCCGTCGCAGAGACCTCTACCTGACAAAACAAACACTCACAAGAGACAAAAAAATCCATGTCCCCGGGGGGATTCGAACCCACGATCCCAGCAAGCGCTCGGCCGCAGACCTACGCCTTAGACCGCGCGGCCACTGGGATCGGCTATCCTTTAATCCGGTGCATAAATATCTCCGTCCCTTGATGTACTGTTATTGCTTATTTACATATTCAGAGTCGTCTGTTGCTAATTAGTTTCTCTGTCATCATATATATAATATATAGTCCATGATGGTGGACTACTAAACCCACAGATTGAAGCTACTACGATCCTCCGAAACGTCGATAATTATTTACGAGTCGTGACGGCATAACATCCGAGGAGACATGAATATTAAGGGAAGAAATCTGGACCCTGATGCAGGAATTAAATAATTTGTTTAATTTTCTTAAATATTTCCAGTCTTTAATGATGACGTCTTTGAAGCCCAGTGGTTACTATACGTACTGCCAGGTTTAACATTCACAAATTCTACGTTCTGCCACACAGTGTATTTCTGTGTTTTGTGTGGATGTCAGAACAAACAGCGATTATTTCCCTATACAGCATTAACTGACTGGTTTTTATAACCGAGACGGAGTGTGTTTACTGCGCGGTACGGACTTTATATACCACCAGGTTTAACATTCACGAATTCTACATTCTGCCCGCACAGTGTATTTATGTGTTTTGTGTGGATCTCAGAACAAACAGCGATTATTTCCCTATACAGCATTAACTGATTGTTTTTTTATAACCGAGGTTGGAGTTTGTTTACTGCGCGGTACGATCTACCTCTTGAAACACAATTCTAGTTAATTTACGTATTTAAAGGACCAAATATATAGATAATGAAAACGTATGCCTTGCGATTCAAGCTTTCTATCAGTGAACGAGGCACTGATTTACTTAGAAATTTGTATACTCGGCCTGCCAAATTATACTGTATCCCTGTCTTAGTTTCTTTTACAAAACTTACTTGAAGTCTTTCTCGTGTCGCACATGGAACACACCATACGCCAGCTACAGAACAAAACATCTGAACTCCGCCTTTCATAAAGAGGTCTGATGCTTTATTCGATGCATATTTCTGCACTCCTTTATATTTCGACATAACGAATGGAGGCAGGTGGTTATCGTGCATGGACACTGAGACAATATTATTGAATTGCCCTCTTATGCGCACCCCCAACTACCAATTTGTTCCGGGGTATGATCTACGCCCGGCAGTTGGCAGACAGGCGTGTAGAGTATCATTAGCACGAATAATTCCTGCTGCCCACCAGCACTTCACACACTGCTTAATCCTGACAGAATCGCGATAAATAAATGGAAGAAACAGAAGGGTGGATTTGGTTACAGACACAAGTAGCAATTTGTTCAAGGGGACAAAGAAGTTATATCCACAAGGCAGTACAGTGGGGAAGAGGTTGTTATGATTCTGTTTGCAAGATATTAATTTACCTTCTTAATTTATTTTCTGAAATACTAAAATAGGCTGTGTTAAAAGTAAAATATGTGTCCTCTCAAAAATTTACATCACACAACGGAATTCTTCAGAAGCTGACAGTGGCTAAGCCGTTTAATATATTCTCCAAATTTTATGGAAACGGAAGTTTCATTGCCGTTTTCACAAGAGGCTACCTGGATCCAGTTTAATCCAATCCAGACTCGCAGAGGTTCTTCCTCTGGGGGTGGGGGGGGGGGGCTAGACTTTCAGCGTCCGTTCAAAGTGGCTCCAAGGCCCACTCAGACTTGTGTAAAATGGGTACCGGGTTCTTTTCCCTGGGATAAAGCAGCCGGGCCGCCGAAGTAGCGTATGGGTACAGCCACACCCATATTTCCATTCTGTGGTTGGTAGGCATGTAATGGGACAGCCTTGTCTTTGTAGTGATCAGTAGCTACGTAAGCTATGCGGGATAATAAGAAATACGAAGACAGGCGATGTAGGCACCTATAACATAACATTGAGGCGCGTTCGCGTAACCACTGTTGGCGTAGAAAAGCAGTAAGAATTGCATATTCTGTGTGTGTGTCTGTAGCCTTAGTTATGCAGCATTCAAAGCGCACGCGCCGTATTATATTGTCATCTGTGGACTGTCCTGCTCTACCGTATTTTCTACATTGTCTTATAAACGGCACGATTTTCGGGAAAAAGTTATTGAATATAAAATATGTATTTTGATTTTCTCTAGAAATTTTGCCTGAAAAATGTCTCAGTATAAAAAGAATTCAGCGATATATTATCATACATGTGCATATGTCTTCGTGTAAAGCACCCGTTATTCTCGTTACATTTTACTGAAATTTGAATTTCCTTTACACAATTTCGAAAAAATATTCAAATATCAAATTTCATGAAAATCCGTTTAGTGGGAGCCGAGTTTTTCATGTGGACGGACAGACAGACAGAAGCACGGAAGGACAGACATACAGGCAGAAATGGAGAAGCTGATGATCGTTTTTTCAATTTTACGAACGCTCTTGAAATGTTTCTGCTGTACTTAATTAAACATAACTAAGCAGCAATTCATAGAGACGTATGGGAAAGTGGAGGTTGGCTCCACGAAGTCAAGAGGTCGGCAGGTGATGGAGGTGCCTAGTTAGCACGGCGTCTCAGCTGAATTTTACTCAGGGAAAGAAACATGGGTGACCATTAGATAGGAGAATGAGTGGGGTTATTAGAAATGGTGGACGTTTCGGGGCAGACATAAATGTCTTACCACTGCCGGGAACCAAACTCCAATTGACGAACTTTCCAGTCGTAAATGAAATGTTGAACGTCCAATAATGGTTAATGAACTGTGGCACAGTTGATATTTTAGTATGCGGCATGAAGAAAAAGAATAGTAACATCAACGTTACATGCGTTTTCGTGATTTTAACGTCACGAGTGTAGATTATGTGGCGCTTCCTGGCGGTAAAGACTGTAATTCAGCCTTCTACATAAAAACTCTCAGGATGCACGATTCGTGACTTTACTTACTGGTTAATCCTTATAATGCTTGCTTTTTTCACGTTTCTTAACGCTGACATTGATCCTGTTTTTATGTGATGACATCCTATTAATGTGAGCTGTACTACCGACGTTTCAGAGGAACCTGCTACCTCTATATTAAGCCATCCAGCTTCCTTCCTCTCATGCTGCTTCTTCTTATCCCATTGAAAATTACCTGCCATTGTTTTCAAGGTCATTTGTTCCCCTGGGCTCGATCCTGCTCTGTCCTTCAGTATTTATAACAAAAACCATTTCTTTTGAATAAATATTTTACCCTGACAACAAAGGGAATATTTCCCCCCAAAACCTTGACTACACAGCCCACACTGTCAGTGTGCCATCGACCCAAAAGATGAGAAGCCATAATACAAAATATGTTGACAACAGATTAATATAAACATGGTTAAACAGTCTGGCTACTCATCCCATAAGATACGTAGTTATAAGACAGCACAGCGGAGGTCTTAAGTCACATTCTATACTTGGTGACCCTTTCGGCAGCCTTGTAAATGGTATGGTGGTATCGGGTGTCAAACCCGGTTTGTTTGCTTGAAATCCTGCAGCAGTTATAAGAAGTCAAATCCAGATGGAACATATTAGCCCATGGCAGCAGTTGACACGAAGCGCGCTGACAGACAGACGCAGTGTCACCCCCAGTTAGCGTCGGCGCTGAGCGCCTTCCCCCTGAACTGTCTAAGCCTGCATCAAATCGCCGGGAACATAAACCGAAGAGAATAACAGCATCACAGAGGCAGATATTACCATTCTTCGTTGTTATTCCCCTTTTTAAAGTTTTATCTGCTTCTTTATTTAATTATTATGGGTTCAAATCCCGGCAGGGACAAAAACTTTTATCTTTTCTACGGAGTCAGACCACTGTATATCTGTCCCAGCCTCCAATCAAGGTGTACCAGGGACACCTCCTGTGGAATAAAGCTGTGGCCGAGTGAAACTAACCGCTAAACTGCACATGGTTCAGAGATTAACCCTTTAAAGACGGAGCGTGTCTGCTTTATATAAGGACTCAGTGCGTACCGCGCTGTAAACACTCTCCACTTCGGTTATAAAAACCAATCTCTTAATGTTTTATAAGGCAAAAGTTGCTGTTTGTTCTGAGATCCGTACAAAACACATAAACGCAATGTGGGCACCACGTAGAATTTTTAATGTTAAACCTGGTGGTACGTAAAGTTACCGCTAGGCTTTAATAGGTTAAGAATGCGTGGGTATATGTATCCACTCCCTTTAGGTTTTCATGCTGTGGTGTTTAATTAAAAATAAGAAATGTGTTTGACTTTCACACTTAATTATTTGGTTTTTCGCCTCTTTCTTTTCTTCCTTCTCGTTCCCTTCTTTAAGCTTTTCTTTATCCAAATCATTCCAAATCAGAGTAATATTTTCATTATTTTTCTCCCACATCCTAGCTACATATGCAGCTCACGTAACCTCCTGCAATTCACTACCTAACAACACCAGTTGGCCCGTATAAATCACACACTTCCTCGTTACGTAATATCCGTCCTAGCTACATACCTAACCCATGGTAACCTCATACATTTCACTAAGTAACAACACCCAGCCATCTGTAATGAATCAAAGATTTGCTCCTTATATAGCATTCCAAACTGTTCGCTTACATCCACCCTTATCCAATATTCATAGTTCATTGCTGTAAAACTTAGTAATTATAAAATCGTCGTTAAAAAATCCATGAGTGAAATAATTCAGTGACATAAAGTGATTAGGCAGTTCAGTAGCACGCTCATTAGCAGAGGCACGATTCACAATAGCATACAGCGAATCAGTACGCGAGCCGGGGCACCGGAAGGATGCGTGTGACGTCATAATTAGGATGTCAGGGTATCCGTCGTGTGGGTGGCGCGGGTAGGGTGTATAAATGTGACGGCAACTGACTGGTGCCCGAGGGCGTCTAATTGGGGAGGCTTCCATGTCCAAAGGCTTTTATTATATGATCAAGTTGTTGATAGGCCCATGTGGGATGAGAGAAGTTTCAGATGGCAGTCGGATTCAACAAGGATTTAGTCCGACTTACTTCCCCCAACCCCAATTTGAATCCTTATCCCTCTGCGCGACGAGGGGTTTTTCCCCCCTTGTGGTTGCACTAATGAATGGGTTTATATAGTTGAAGCTGCACGCGGCCAGTTCCAGCACGTGGCCGTGTTGTTAGCAACTCATGCACACGTCTTAATCACGTCCCATAACTATATGTAAAATTTCGGCGCGGACCGAGCGGAAAACGCCACTCCCAGTGGCTGCCACACGCCTCCTCTTTCAATGCATATGGCTGTGTAGATTTGGAGGGAGCGACTAAGCTTCGTGATATTCACTTAAGAGTGCAGCAGCGTTTGTGAGTTGTAATGGAGTTCGCGTTGGAAATCAAACCAAAAAAAAAAAAAGAAGAAGAAGAAGAAGAAGAAGAAGAAGAAAAAAGAAAAAAGAAAAAGCAGAAGAAAGGTATGGTAAGTGAAACCAACACGTGTCCACAGTTTTATGAAAATATATTATAAACCCAGTAATACGTAAAGCAATGCACGTGTAACATATTAAATATTAAAATTACACGGTTTAAAATACGTATTTTACATGTGCATTAGTTCACATAAATTTTGTAGCATCTCAATGTATTTATTCTTCGTAACGCACCTCCCTGAGGATGGCCACATAAGTGGCCGAAACATGTAGGAGTTATTACTGCGTTTGTAATATATTTTCATAAACTTATGTGCGTTTGTTGGTTTTAGTCAGCACATCTAACTGTTAAATGCAGGGTTACGAATCATTTAAAGCAGAAGAGAGAAGTGTCTATTTGAAGTTTACGTGGTCGTTGAAACTATACAATGTATTTGAACTGAAATTAATAAATGTGCTGCCATAGAAGACTTAGTTTGATTGTTCATCGTCAATTATGTGTACTGGTACGTGAGTGTTGAAGAACTGAAGGCAAAAACCGCAGTTAACTGCCGAAAGTGTCCCTAAAAACACGGCGTGTAGTTACGGTAGCTTGTCAATTTTTTCTGTCAATGGTAGGTCGACAGGCTGCAAGTGTATTCAAAAGTGAACGTATTTTTCATTTAATAAATTCTACAGTAATTTATTAATTTTCTGATATCAAACACAGCAGCAGGTTAACACACATTGGCATGATGCCTCAAGACGTTTCCAGTGTCAAGCCTTGCATTGGCTAAATATCTCGTGACGTTTCGACAGCCGTAGTGCTCGGGAAACGTGTTTACTCAACGGCACAGTGTAACCTCCTAGAAGATTTAAATATTCAGCAATACCGCTGCGAGAAACTCAAACCTCAGCTAAAAACACTTAATAATACTGCATTCTTTTCTGAAGATTCCGTAGGTATGTCTGCGTCCAAGTACTATAATTAGAAATTTTATACACTAAAACCTATATACAGGGTATACACAAAAGAATGGTGCGGTTTCAAAAGTTAACAAGAAATTTATTTCTCACCTTACACGGGCACAACGTACACCGTCAGCAGCGGCAACTGTCCAAGTTTCTCATGCGTTAATCACAATCCTTCAATGTGTGCACCCTGGGTCACACGACACACATCCGCACGGTAATCAAATTCATCCCAGACTCGGTGTAGCATGTCCGCTGTAATGGTCTGCAGTGCATGCGTTATCCGATCACGAAGTTCCTTGAGGGACATGGGCAATGGTGGTACGTAAACAGCGTTAAAGACAGCGTTTACGTACCACCATTGCCCATGTCCCTCAAGGAACTTCATGATCGGATAACGCATGCACTACAGACCATTACAGCGGACATGCTACACCGAGTCTGGGATGAATCTGATTACCGTGTGGATGTGTGTCGTGTGACCCAGGGTGCACACATTGAAGGACTGTGATTAACGCATGAGAAACTTGGACATTTGCCGCTGCTGACGGTGTACGTTGTGCCCGTGTAAGGTGAGAAATAAATTTCTTGTTAACTTTTTAAACCGCACCATTCTTTTGTGTACACCCTATATAATAAAATCTAAATGAATCTAAATGCGCCTGGATGTATTTTGCTTTTTAAGCTGGTTTCCATTAAAAAGACTAAACTTTAAAACCTACAAGAACAAGCGAAGCAATGTAGGTGTAACGTAACACTGGGATGCGTTCGCGTACCCGTTTTTGTTGTGGAAAAGCAATAAGTGTTACATACTTTGAGCGTGTGTCTGTAACCTTAGTTATCCAGCATGCAAAGCGCATGCGCCGTATTATATTGCCATCTGTGTCGTGTCTGGTTCTACCGTATTATTCCACTCCATTGTCAGATAGGCTATATTCTGATGTTTTCTAGAACCTCTCGATTAAATTGGACCTCCTGAGGTAATTTATGTCATAAAATGTGTACGTCAAAACTTTAAACCTATTATTCTGCAAGAAATATTTCGAATTCACAGACCCTAAGGGCTGGTAAAGGATCGATACGGAGGCTGTAAGCCCGGATCGTCTAACGTAGGACGCGAACACCTGAGACTGTCATGTGGGATGCAGGTGTAACCCTATGTAATGATCTCCTCCCATTGTTGGAGCCTCCATTGTAATAGATAATACCAGGGTCAGAATAGCCCCTGCCCAGTGTGTCAATAAATTCATGCAGGGTCGCGACTTAGCTTATGTGGTTAGTCACCGGGTTCTTACCGAGGAAGCAAGGGTTAAATCCCAGAGCAGTCCTATTGAGATGTATGGAGCAGAAATTGGAACTGGGTCACGTTATAAAGATGCCCTCGTTTTGCCGCGTCAGTGTCATTCCGCCAGTATTCCATATTTATTTTTCTGTCCTACAAAGTTTGTACAGTAGGCTTGTTACAGACAGCGAGTTAACACAGGCCGCCTCACAATAACGTAACATCTCAAGCATTCAGCAATTCCACACCTGCGCTGTGCAAATAGTGACACCCCGTCAGCTTCAAAGTAGAGGTAAACCTGGGCGATATTAGCGTATATTTGAAGCGGCAGAATTCTTATTACGCCCCAGAGAGTAACCAAGTGTTATCTTCGTTTATTTGTTTATTTGACAATGTCAAATATATCAAAACTGAACGACGATGATGATAATACAGACTGTCCCAAAGGCCACTTGAAAGTAAACACTGTTAAATATCGAGTGTCAAGTGAGTTTTGCATCATCCTGTATAATGATAAAATAATTATGACTGTAGGGTCGAATAATAGGATAATCAGTGCATAATGAGTTGAAAAAGATACGAAAGGACGCGGTGGCTGCCTAATTTGTTGTACTAACCGGCACTTTTATAGACGGACGGCGGAAAATCGTACAAAGCGTGAGTCAGGACAACCGAATCCAAAATGTAGGTTTAAACACGAGGCTTCAAGGGTAACATGTAGGAATCCTAACAACTGTAGCTACAGCGACATTGGTTGATGATTATGATGATAATGACAACGAAAATAAATAACACTGCTATAGCTGATGGTGATGATGATGATGATGATAGAATGTTTTGGCAGAACCGTGAATAAGAAGCGCTTGGTCAGTGACAGCAGTACCTTTTGAAAGCCATCTAAAGAGCCGTGACTTAAGAATTGATGATGATGATAATAATAATAAGAAAAAGGAACATGTGTGCTAATTGACGTAGCAATGCCGGGAGACAGAAATGTGATAAAGAAAGAAGCCGAGAAGATTCTAAAATATAAAGACCTTATAACAGAAATACAGCGCATGTGGAATGTAAAAACAAAGGTGAGGCCAGTTATAATAGGAGCAACTGGAACCATTTCAAAATCCTTCAGAAAATACTTGAGCAGCGTACCGGGAAAGCACGATATCAAGGAACTACAGAAAACAGCTGTACTGGGCACAGCACACACACTGCGGGAAGTGCTAATGTAGAAACACAAAAGGGTTTAATATTGCAGACAGCGCTATATGCACCATTAACAGTACGCGCGGAATAGCTGCGGCACTGTGTACCCTAGAAACGTGGTTTGTTTCAGGTACATAAGTGTGAATACCCCGCATAAAGGGATGGTGATGATGATGATGATGATGATGATGATGGTGATATAATTCTTGTTTATTAATTTTCCAATTCAACAGCCAGGCAACTAATTACAGAAACAGCACGACATAAGGATGAAAGCAAAGATGGACAACAAACAGGACACAAATCGAACTGACAAAACAAGAAAAATATACTTAATTAAGTGGGACACGTTAGTAATAATAAACCAACAATAATATCAAATCTATGTGTGATATTTTGCCTCTGAACGTATCTAAACCACTACAAACTGAACCTCCTGCAGAGGCACACCTGGCAGAGGGACGATTTTTTACGAAGGACTAACACAAAAAAATGTAATGTGTCGGAGATTGCGAGGGGGGATCTCGTAGACAGTAATGTCCATGGTAATTGGAAGCGATTTAAAACCCAAGAAGATATTAATTACAAAAATGCATCTAGTTGATGCCTTACCCCATGTAATATAAAGAGAATTACTGTAACAGTTAGAGTAACGTACTGGCTGCGCTGTGTGTCGAGGCCGTGATGCGTGATAGACGTTTCTATTAAACGTGTAAAAACTCAAGAATAAAACTGCAGAATATTAAAACTATATTAGGACAGTCTATTATTTGTTCAAATGAGACCCCATAGTAAATACGAACAATGCATTTCATAGGACATGGAGTTCGTCACGGCGTCTTTGATGGTCCTACTAATTCATTTACCTGGAACACGTGAAGAAGAAACCTGTCAAAATGTCTAGTGACATGTCCTAGATATCTAGTGACACGTTCTAGATATGAAAGGGGTACTTCCCAGCCGCGTGGCTAGAAGCAACGACCTTTCCATCGAATCAGGCCCTTCTACAGTTCAGCAAGCACTACTGAGCGAGGACTATCCGGAGCCACTCGGCCCAGACAAAAGCATTCTCCAGCTAAAGTGGCTTCATTACTGGGAAAACATGTTCCGGGCTCCGTGGGGGATTCCCGCGGCTCTATTGAACCAATTACATGCTAGGCAGGCGGACGGCATTGAACACGTCACTGCGTACAGCTCTGGGTCACAGGTTGCGTCTTTACTGGCGCACTGAGGGCCCCAAGATCGTGCCGATAACAGCAGCAGAAATAATAATAATAATAATAATAATAATAATAATAATAAAACACCAGAGCAACGTACCGGGAAAGCACGAAATCGAGGAACTACAGGAAACAGCCATATTTGGTACTGCACACATACTGCAGGGGCCGATCCCAGTGGCCGCGCGGTCTAAGGCGTAGCTCTGCGGCCGAGCGCTTGCTGGGATCGTGGGTTCGAATCCCACCGGGGGCATGGATGTTGTCTCTTGTGAGTGTTTGTGTTGTCAGGTAGAGGTCTCTGCGACGGGCCGATCCCTCATCCAGAGGAGTCCTACCGACTGTGGTATGTGTCTGAGTGTGATCAAGTGAAAATAAACAACCTCGACACCTGCTGTGAACAGGTAGGTAGAAGAGGGAAGGACTGCGAAACGAAACACATATTGCGGGAATTGCTAATGTAGACGCACAGAATATTCAGCATGGGGAATAGCATTACAGGCACCATAAACTGTAAGTACAGAATAGCTGCGGCACTGTGTACCCTAGAAACGTTGTTTGTTTCAGGTGTATAAGTGTGAATATCATGCGCAAAGGAGATAACAAAAAATAATAATAAATATTACAAAATGAAACAGATAGCAAATGCAGACTATGTCAAAAATTTGACGAGACGGTAGACTACATTATAGCAGAATGCCCAAGATCGGCATAAGAACAGCACATAACGAGACACAATAACAGTGGCTGCACAGCCACGTTTTGATATATGAAAGGAACGGGCGTAAAATTAGAAATTGAACGCTGATATGAACACGTACCAAAATCAGTAGAAACAAATCAAGTGGACAAGGTAACCATGTTGTGGAATCAACGAGTGCAAACCGACAGAACCATCCCTAACAGTAAACCGGACATCATAATCCGGGGTAATGAAAAAGGAACATGTATGCTAATTGATGTAGCAACCCCGGGAGACAGGAATATGACCAAGAAAAGGGCTGAGAATATTCTAATATATAAATACCTTATAATAGAAATACAGCGCATGTGGAATGTAAAAACAAAGGTGACGCCAGTTGTAATAGGGGCAACTGGAACCATTTCAAAATCCTTCAGAAAATACTTGAGCAGCGTACCGGGAAAGCACGATATCAAGGCATTGCAGAAAACAGCTGTACTGGGCACAGCACACACACTGCGGGAAGTGCTAATGTAGAAGCACAGAACACGTAGATAAATTGTAACTACAGAATAGCTGCGACACTGTGTATCTTAGAAACGTCGTTTATTTCAGCTATATAATTGTAAGTGTCCTGCATAAGTATGATAAATAAGTAGAAGAAGAAGAATATGACGAATAATAATAAAAACGAAGTCTTGGTTTGTTTATTTCGTGGGACGCCATGTTGCGGAAATGTATTCTTTCGGTTTTATTTCTTTTACGTAAGTCAGAGAGATGAAAGAAAGAGAAAAGGAAGAAGTGAAGACAAGAAAAGGAAGAATGAAATCCAAGCAGGGCTATGGCTCAGCAAAGTCAGTTTTTGCTGCCAGCCTGCACCCAGAATAAAGAATATTTTATCTTAAGGAAGCTGAATCCTTTTCCGACACATTGTTATCTAAGCACCAAATTACACGGCGTCACATACCAGAATACTTCCCAGCACTTGACGTGTGGCCCAGTGTACCAAGCAGTTGTTTTCCAAAATATACGCCTATACAGACACACATTCGCTGTTCAGCTGGCGTATCATAACACAAAAGATTGTAGGACATTGGGAAGAAAAATTCCAAAGACTGAAACAGTTAGCGAGGTACATCAAGACGGCTCGGTCCAGCGGTCGGCCGTCTTATTAGGGCAAGGGGATTGCATGGCTAAGCATAATACAGTCCCAGGGGCTGGTGTATATATGGAACGTTAACAGGCTCTAATAGCACTGTTCTGCATATGTCTACCAGTAAACTGAAGTCGATTTGTAGCCATGAGTTTGATACAAGGAGAAGTTAACCTTTTAAAGCCTAGCGGTAACTTTACATACGACAAGGTTTAACATTAAGAAATTCTACGCGGTGCCCACATTGCGTTTATGTGTTTTGTACGGATCTCAGAACAAAAAGCAACTTTTGCCTTATAAAACGTCAAGAGACTGGTTTTTATAACCAAATTGGAGAGTGTTTACTGCGCGGTACGGGCTCAGTCCTTATATAAAAACCAACACAATTCGTCTTTAAAGGGTTAATACAGTGAAGGCAAAATAATGGTTGTGTCCAGTTCCGAAATATAAGGTGAAGTGCGGATAAATGGGAAAATAAAAAATTATTGCTGCAAGCCTGGAAAAGCTAACCTATTCGCTAATTGTTCACATATTTATATTAACCGTATTAAAATTACTGGATTTTTGACGTGGTATAGTTCTCAAAAGAGAGCACATAGCTTTGGAAATAGGATCTGTGTTAGTCCGCAAGTGCATAAGTGGAAGTGAATAAATGGGAAGGCACAACTTCGTAGTCCAAGGTGAATGTCACGACCATCCAAGTGGGATTTATGGTAGACAAAGCGGCACTGTGACAGGTTTATCCCAGATTACTTGCGTCTTCCCTTCAGTATCATCTACCGCCCGTGGAAAGAAAAATGCGTCGATTTAAATGCCGAGGTTGCACAGAAATATACTGTAGCATCATTATGTGAGAATAAATGTTAATAAACGTACAATCTAACCCGGTTACAACGACACCGATTTATACGACACCTCATTTATAGCGTCAGGTATTCTGTGGTACCAATTAATTCCTAACTGTTAACCATAACATTATAATCCTCGGTTATAACGACACTCGTTTATAACGACACAAAATATTCAGTCCCTTTCGTGACGTTATAATCGAGTTCGACTATACATGGCCGTTATGCTCTAGAAATAAATATAAATGTATATTTTAATTTCAGATATTTTCCCAGGTTATAACAGATGACCACATAATGTGGCAGTTATTTGATAGCTTTACAAAATAGGCCCCGTGTCCTTAGCAACCACGTATGACGCTTTGGAGTAGACATTTTTGCTGCAGAAACGAAAGAGTTTACGAAAAATTTCTGACCCTGTCCGTTTGTGATTCTGTAAATGCAGCCTGAAAGTCTTTTGACATTAAACCTCTGAAGTTTAAAATCCAAGTAAATGAGATGCATATATAAACACTCAGTTCCCGCATTCCAGAATGCTTACTGCAGGTCGCAAAAAAAATGAGAAACAATTTTGGGTGTTACGTTATTAATGACTACGTGTTGTGAAAGTCACAGGAAAGACCCCCCCCGGGCCCCCCCCCCCAAAAAAAGGAACACGACATAGGTAAAAGTCAACGCCCCTTAATATTATGTAGGTGGTATATATATAGTGACCACTCTATTTTAAGTCGCTAAGTATCCTTGGATAAACGATATGTAGACACAAAATGAGACAAATTATTTTTCGTCTTTTTATTACAAATTTCTTAGACCTGACAACGCAAAAAAAAAGTATGGAATGAGCAAGATGGCGTCGGCAGTTGACTGGAGATGAGATAAGAATTCTCCTTCACAAGATGGCGCCTGTTGTATCATTGATCCAGCTAGATGATGCTGTACAACTGACGTTTGGATCTGCTAACGTCTGGCGGAAGGATGGCGGAAGAAAATGGGCGGAGACAAGCACTGAAGAAATGAGGGTACAGAATCAATACACCAGCCAGGGCAGTGCAGGGTCTTTGAAACTGAATTCACCACGACTGTAGTTGGAAAAGAGTCCTTCTTTAGAAGCTAGTAGTTCCTCAGCTAGTCAAGAAATGTCCTGCATTTTACGGAATTCGAAGGTTTATTATCGTGTTCTGAGAAGCCAACTGTTAGTCCATATCCTGAGCCAGACGAATCCAATCCACGCCCTCACACCTTGCTTCTTTAGGACTCATTTTTAGGTCAGTTCTTAAAATTGCGAAATGAGACTTTTTAACTTCTTCATGTCTGTCTGTCTGTCCACATGAAACACCTCGGCTCACACACTGGACGGATTTTCATGAAATCTGGCGTTTGAGAAATTTTCGAAAATCTATCGAGAAAATTGAAATTTGACCAGAACGATGAGAATAACGGGTACTTTACATGAAGACCTGCGTACATTTATGTTAATATCTCGCTGAATTCTCCTTAGAATGAGAAATGTTTCAGACAAAAGTTGCCACGAAAATCAAAACACACATTTTATGTTCAAAAAGGCTTTTCCGTAAATCGTGCCTTTTATGAGATAATGTGGAAAAATGTAGCGGAGCCAGACAGGCCGCAGATGACAATATAATACAGCTACATAAAAATTGTTTTGTGATTTTCGCTGTACAGAGCGTAATTTGAACCTGAACTATATTTAAAGACTGAGTCCGTACCGCGCAGTAAACACACTCCGTCTCGGTTGTAAAAACCAGTCAGTTAATGCTGTATAGGGAAATAATCGCTGTTTGTTCTGAGATCCACACAAAACACATAAATACACTGTGTGGACAGAACGTAGCATTTGTGAATGTTAAACCTGGCGGTACATACAGTAACCACTGGGCTTTAGAGGGGATATTTAAGACCCAGTTCATACCGCGCAGTAAACACACTCCGTCTCGGTTATAAAAACCAGCCAGTTAATGCTGTGTAGGGAAATAATCGCTGTTTGTTCTGAGATCCACACAAAACACATAAATACACTGTGTGGGCAGAACGTAGAATTTGTGAATGTTAAACTTGGTGGTATATAAAGTCCGTACCGCGCAGTAAACACTCCGTCTCGGTTATAAAAACCAGCCAGTTAATGCTGTGTAGGGAAATAATCGCTGTTTGTTCTGAGATCCACACAAAACACATAAATACTCTGTGTGGGCTGAACGCAGAATTTGTGAATGTTAAACCTGGTGGTACATAAAGTCCGTACCGCGCAGTAAACACACTCCGTCTCGGTTATAAAAACCAGTCAGTTAATGCTGTATAGGGAAATAATCGCTGTTTGTTCTGAGATCCACACCAAACACATAAATACTCTGTGTGGGCTGAACGCAGAATTTGTGAATGTTAAACCTGGTGGTATATAAAGTCCGTACCGCGCAGTAAACACACTCCGTCTCGGTTATAAAAACCAGTCAGTTAATGCTGTATAGGGAAATAATCGCTGTTTGTTCTGAGATCCACACAAAACACATAAATACACTGTGTGTGCAGAACGTAGAATTTGTGAATGTTAAACCTGGCGGTATATAAAGTCCGTACCGCGCAGTAAACACACTCCGTCTCGGTTATAAAAACCAGTCAGTTAATGCTGTATAGGGAAATAATCGCTGTTTGTTCTGAGATCCACACAAAACACATAAATACACTGTGTGGGCAGAACGTAGAATTGTTGAATGTTAAACCTGGCGGTATATAAAGTCCGTACCGCGCAGTAAACACACTCCGTCTCCGTTATAAAAACCAGTCAGTTAATGCTGTATAGGGAAATAATCGCTGTTTGTTCTGAGATCCACACAAAACACATAAATACACTGTGTGGGCAGAACGTAGAATTTGTGAATGTTAAACCTGGCGGTATATAAAGTCCGTACCGCGCAGTAAACACACTCCATCTCAGTTATAAAAACCAGTCAGTTAATGCTGTATAGGGAAATAATCGGTGTTTGTTCTGAAATCCACACAAAACACATAAATACACTGTGTGGGCAGAACGTAGAATTTGTGAATGTTAAACCCGGCGGTATATAAAGTAACCACTGGCCCTAAAGGGTTAAAAGGTTTTTACTTATAAAGCCGAAAATATATTGTGTTTGAGGTACAAAGTGGGCTCCTAACTATTAATTAGGCGAACTGCATGCTCTAGTGCATAAAGAAAAAAAGGAATTCACAGTCAAAATTTTTAGCGACTGAAGTAAGAGAATTTCCCGCTAATGTAACACAATATTCTGCTCTGGTAACCATTAAAACTGGTGACGTCATGACTCTGTACAAATATTTGTACATCATTGTGTCTCTTCTTCGCCACTTACAGACGCACGATTCCAGCCAACCAGCGCCCCTTCTCCCTTACTCTGCAATAAGGTATTTTAGCCTGCTGTCACTCTGCTGCCACTCTCAGGATTTGTGGTCCGAAGGGACGCATAACTTGAAGGCGCTATACCTTGTCACGTCCGCCACAGATAGGCAAAACCAGACAAAGACTGTCTGTAAGACAGACTTACGCAGTACTCATCAGGACGTAATGCAACCAAAAAAATACACCTTCCTCAGGCAGTGCCACGTTTACAAACTCTTAAGTCACTGTACTTGCCAGTACTATAGCCTGCTTTAACCCTTTAAAGACGAAGCGTATCTGTTTTATATAAGGACTCAGTGCGTACCGCGCTGTAAACACTCTCCACTTCGGTTATAAAAACCAGTCTCTTAATGTTTTATAAGGCAAAAATTGCTGTTTGTTCTGAGATCCGTACAAAACACATAAACGCAATGTGGGCACCACGTAGAATTTTTTAATTTTAAGTAACTAGCTGCATGGAGTAGGGCCTTTGTTGAAATACCAACAGTTGGCAAGCTAGTCAATTGATGTGCCATATTTTATCGGATACGAATGTTCATTACCGCGTTCACAACAGCCCGCGACTTGTTCCTGTCTTCGACCACACCAATAAAATTCATAACCTCCTACACTACATGTTGATAAACCATTTTAATATTATCATTTTCTTCATGTCCGTCCATGCATTTAGACTATACTAGTCTCTGCCTTAAACCAAAGACGATTTTAATTTCACTGTTTTCGTGTTGCGTGTGATATATGCTTGAGATCTGTGCTCTTCTGCGACATTACGCAGCGTTGAATGGTAGTTCTGTACCAACGTTTCGGTACAACCAATCGGTACCATCTTCAAGGGCCAAGAATTCCTGCCCCAGCGGAAGCCTGAACTCGCACACCGTATGCTTCTTCAGTTGAAAGCGCTAACAGTATATGTAGCGAGACGTATGACAAAATGTATTGACTTTTAAAGCCCAGCGGTAACTTTACATACGGCCAGGTTTAACATTAAAAAATTCTACGTGGTGCCCACATTGCGTTTATGTGTTTTGTACGGATCTCAGAACAAACAGCAACTTTTACCTTATAAAATATTAAGAGATTGGTTTTTATAACCGAAGTGGAGAGTGTTTACAGCGCGGTACGCACTGAGTCCTTATACAAAACAGATACGCTTCGTCTTTAAAGGGTTAATTATGTTTGTGTATTAACCTTTTAAAGCCTAGCGGTAACTTTACGTACCACCAGGTTTAACATTAAAAAATTCCACGTGGTGCCCACATTGCGTTTATGTGTTTTGTACGGATCTCAGAACAAACAGCAACTTTTGCCTTATAAAACATTAAGAGACTGGTCTTTATAACCGAAGTGGAGAGTGTTTACAGCGCGGTACGCTCTGAGTCCTTATATAAAACAGATACGCTTCGTCTTTAACCTTTTAAAGCCTAGCGGTAACTTTACATACCACCAGGTTTAACATTAAAAAATTCTACGTGGTGCCCACATTGCGTTTATGCGTTTTGTACCGATCTCAGAACAAACAGCAACTTTTGCCTTATAAAACATTAAGAGACTGGTCTTTATAACCGAAGTGGAGAGTGTTTACAGCGCGGTACGCACTGAGTCCTTATATGAAACAGATACGCTTCGTCTTTAACCTTTTAAAGCCTAGCGGTAACTTTACATACCACCAGGTTTAACATTAAATAATTCTACGTGGTGCCCACATCGCGTTTATGTGTTTTGTGCGGATCTCAGAACAAACAGCAACTTTTGCCTTATAAAACATTAATAGACTGGTTTTTATAACCGAAGTGGAGAGTGTTTACAGCGCGGTACGCACTGAGTCCTTATATAAAACAGGTACGCTTCGTCTTTAAAGGGGTAACATTATTTGGCTAAATTGCTCTTTTAAAAGATAACGAAAGACTTAGAATATGGTGCATATTTTATTTTGTGTAAAGTTTAAATTTGAAACTACATTTCAGTACACAATATGTGACACCAATAGTTTCAAACTGTTGCCCGCAAAAAAGACGAAGGGCTGGGGCTAGGCTTGTCGTAGGGTCTGACATTGTGCCCCTTATGTCTGCAACCAGTAGTGCACCAGAAGCAAGACTTGTGTGATTTGTAATGCGATGGCGCCCCAGCCAGGCATAGCCCCCTGCAGGGCCCACTTCCACAAGATCGTAAGTCAAACCATTGTCTAGCGCAATCCGCGGACAAAAAGCAGCAAGCAGCAAGGTACTTGAAAAGCTGACAGTCACTCAGCTGTTCACAAAATCATCAGAACTTCATGTAAACCTGATGTTCATTACCCTATTGACAAAAGCAAAACATGTGCGTCTGTCCTGAAGCAAAGCAATCCCGTTCAAACAGTCCAATAAAATTTACTTAACCTCCATTTTAATATTATCCTCCCATGTTCGCCTAGGTCCTCTACGTTGTTTTTCTTCTCTTATCGGTCAGTTGATGGAAACTAGATGGTAAATAGACATATAACGTGAAATGTAAATTGTTTAACCTTTTAAAGCCTAGCGGTAACTTTACATACCACCAGGTTTAACATTAAAATATTCCACGTGGTGCCCACATTGTGTTTATGTGTTTTGTACGGATCTCAGAACAAACAGCAACTTTTGTCTTATAAAACATTAAGAGACTGGTTTTTATAACCGAAGTGGAGAGTGTTTACAGCGCGGTACGCACTGAGTCCTTATATAAAACAGATACGCTTCGTCTTTAAAGGGTTAATGTAATATAATGTGATTGTTGACATCGAATAAAGTTAAGAGGAAATTCTTCGTGCTTACGTAAAAAGTAAAAAAGGTTCACTGTATCCTCGTTAATTTAGGTAAACAAGACAATTATACGCTTGTAGGAATAACAAGGGGGCTACTTTTAACTTGCACGTACAAAACCAAAAGATATATTTTTTGCCCACAGTGTCCAGGCTGGATTTGGGGCCCACAGAACACCTTATCTATTTTATGTTATATTTTCCCCATGATATAAAATAATCATGGCGTAAAGCTGAACTACTTACATGAGGTTTAAAATGTGTGGAGTTTTACCTCCGTTCCCACTCATGGCGTAGTGATTAATTAAATTCCGTCACAACTTTTCTATCCCTATGTGGGGAGTGTTGCTCTGAAGATCCCCATACGCCTGTACATAGGCATATTTTACTGTTATGGCGTTCCGTTTCTAGGCACTGTACAGAACTGGCCGCCATTGTTCGCAATACAGGGGCGGCGCATCAGAAGAAGTTCTTATAAATAGGCCGTGATTAGCCAAGAATGGCGACTGAAGCAGCTAGCATTAAGACATCAACAAAAGTAGAGAACCTGTTTGTCGCAAACAGAATAATTAAGTGCAATTCTGTATCGTCATGATTACATCAGCACGGAACTACTGTGTGTTAATAAATGATCTTCTAAAGTCCCCCTTCCAACTCCTTCCCCCCCCCCCCCCCCCCAGCTAAAAAAAAATGTTTATTTTGTAAGAGGCGCTGGGCGCCAATACAGGGAGTTATTGTGTAGGGGCTTCTGGCAGGGGTGGTCAAAAATATTTGCTGGTTCCCTGTCTAAATTCTGACACTAAGATTTGAAAATGAATACATTTTTTTTTCTTTTCACACAAAGACAAAAAAAAATTAGAGACTAAATCCATTGGCCAAAGTGCATCATGAGAAGCTAAAAGTCTGTTAGACTTTCAAAAAGTTCTCCGCCTAACGTAACATCCGATGATTCATTGTTTTATTTACCGAATTCCCGAGTAGATTTTCGTTTCGTAATATAAGGATTGTTTATAGAGGGGATCTATACGAATTCCCTAGACCCAGGACTACCCCCTGTCGGCTGTCTGACACTACTAATTTGCTTCTGTACTCCGTATCTGCAGGCCGTATCCTCGTAACATGCTGCGGATAGCAGTGAGATACTTGAGCCATTAACAGCAATAGGACTGACCCACTTGACAGACTGCTGATACAAGTGACACACACGTCACGTTAGCACTAATGTAAGTGGCTCACTTTACACAGCACTAGCAAAAGTAACCCACATGACACATTAGCGCTAATACACGTATAAATGACTCTGGTGACACAGTAGCACTAATATTAATGACCCATTTGGCATATTAGCATTAATACGTAACTCAATTCAGTCCTTTATTTTTCGACATGCTCACTTAACGGCCTGGTGGCAGGCTACAGAGAGCAGCACAAATAAACGGACATAATCAGAGATACAGGCGAGTGGTGCAAGACAAAATGAAAAGCACAAAACAATGCGTTATATTTAATTAAATTAAACTTGACGCAACGCCTTCAACTTAGTTGTTACTGTCACGAAATATAACCAACCAATCAACCAACCAGCCAACCAACCAACCAACCAACCAAACAGCCAACCAACCAACCAACTAACTAACTAACTAACTAACTAACCAACCAACCAACCAACCAACCAACCAACCAACCAACCAACCAACCAACTAACCAACCAACCAACGAACCAACTAAATAACCAACTAACTAACTAACCAACCAAGCAACAAACTAGCTCCATGAAACGCAATCCTTAGCCAGCTAATTCTTCCTCAGCTAATAAAGAAATTCCCTCACATTTTATGGAAACCAAAGGTTCATTACTGTATTCACAACAACCCGCCACTTGTCCGTACCCTGTGCCAGATTAATCCAGTCCAAAACCCCCAGCCAGTTTCTTAAAGATCCATTTAATGTTACCTTCCCACCTGCGCCTGGTGTTTCAAGCCGTCTGTTTCCCTCAAGTTTCCCCACCAAAACCCTGTAAGTATGTCTTCTAGCTTGCAGCATTCAATGTGTTTTTAAATATGAAACACAGACTTTCATTTCCTGGAGTCGCTTCTTCACTTTGAGTCCGTGTGGTCACCCCTAAGACACGCAGCCTGAGTTCAAAAGTTGCATAAGCATTGAACCAGTAACATTTATGGCAATTCACGGCCACAAGGCTAATTAGTGGCACTTGTTCCTTGGCTGGTTGATACCTTACTTTTTGCTTTCTATCATTTCGGCCTCAGCGGATGTAATGAGTCTGGGCCTTCACTGGAATTGCTTGGGTGTAAGTAGTATTAGGGAAGGGACTGCTGTGGAAGGCAACACAAATGTAGCCAATGAAAAGACGGGAATACCTGTAACAAAGCCACATTTAATTTCTATATATGTATATATATAATAAACCGATATACAGAACTATAATTTTGCCTGTTGTTTTGTATGGGTGTGAAACTTGGTCTCTCACACCGAGGGAGGAAGAAAGACAGGGTGTTCGAGAATAGGGTGCTGAGGAGGATATTGGGGCCTAAGAGGGACGAGGCGACAGGGGAGTGGAGAAGACTACATAACGAGGAACTTAATGACCTGTACTCATCACCAAATATTATTCGGGTGATCAAATCGAAAAGAATGAGATGGGCGGGACATGTAGCACGTAGGGGGGAAAAGACAGGTGCATACAGGATTTTGGTGGGGAGACCTGAGGGAAGGCGACCACTTGGGAGACCCAGGCTTAGATAGGAGGATAATATTAAAATGGATCTTCAAGAAGTAGGATGAAGTGGCATGGACTGGATTGAGCTGGCTGAAGATAGGAACAGGTGGTGGGATCTTGTGAATGCGGTAATGAACCTCCGGGCTCCATAAAATGCGGGGAATTTCTTGACTAGGTGAGAAACTGTTAGCTTCTCAAGAAGGCCTCTGCTCCATGGAGTTAGTTATAATAAACCGACTCTTTGGACTCCTTCCTGAAAAGCTGTCAGTTGCTCAGCAAATAAGGAATTTCCCTAAGCCTTAAGGACACAAAATTTAATTACTGTATAAAATTACACACAAAGTACACGTTCATTTATGTAACATAACTGGCCCATATTAATTGGTCTTCTCCTAAAGGTTTCGACCAAGCTTGGTCATCGTCAGGGAGTTTCTGAAACTGAAAATAATTTTACTAAAGTTTACACAAATTTCTGTACCTTTTTACATAAATATCCATGAAATAATCCAATTACAAACGTACATACGAGTTGGTATTTCTTTTCACCGCATGCTAAAAGTACACGTCTAATAGGATCTTGCCCTAATGTATCTGCAGGCCTGTCCACTCACTCACCGATCACTGACACTATATATTCTTAGCAGTTGAGTGTCTTTAAATGATACACTCAACGGTCATTTCATTTTGCTGGCCTGCTCTATCTTACCAAAGTACAAATATTTGCCACCAATATTTGCTCATATTGTGTACACTAATCAGGTAAATAGAGTGGAAAAAATAAGCCGTTTTATCTTGTTTGGAGAATGTTCAGTGATTTCCTCTGGGATTCCCCGCTTACACTGGCGAGGGTTTGATGTTCAGCGGAGATGGTAGAACTTGTTAGGCGGGTTAGGGGAACGAAGAAGAGGAAGGGGGTGTTTCGTCTGTTACTGCTGACTCGATTTTCATGTAATTTCGTCTATTTACTAGGTACCATTTTTATGTATAATTGATGTTAATATATTGAAAGAAAAATACAAATATCACAAAAAAAGCACACAAGAAACCTGTAATGCCGATCCCAGTGGCCGCGCGGTCTAAGGCGTAGGTCTGCGGCCGAGCGTTCCTGGGATCGTGGGTTCGAATCCCACCGGGGGCATGGGTGTTTGTCTTGTACAGTGTTTGTGTTGTCAGGTAGAGGTCTCTGCGACAGGCCGATCCCTCGTCCAGAGGAGTCCTACCGACTGTGATGTGTGTCTGTGTGTGATCAAATGAAATCACAAAAATTCCTCAACACCTGCTATGAACAAGTGGGTAGAAGAGGGAAGGACTAAGAAAGAAGGAAATCTGTAAGAAACTGCCGCAGTGATGTTGGTTAACAAGTAGACGCAGAGAAAACTAAGAAATTTTTTGATTTCAGATTCTTGAGTGGAGTAGCTATACAGATGGATATCTTCGGGAATGTGACGCCGTGTAGTCTGCTGGAAGGTAGTGGAGTTTCAAAGGAAATTTCTGCCTCCATCATCAGGGAAAGAAAAAAATATATATATGGCAGCGTCAGCAGACAGGAAATTAATAGCCGGTAAATTACTCGCATGCCCGAGATCAATATAAGAAAAGTCATGTGGGATTTGTGGTGTAAGAAGTAGCACTGGGATAGGTTTTTTGGCCAGTACTTCCGTTTTGTCTTACCAGTAAGGACGGAGGGCTTATTAGTGGCCGCTCTTAAAAAAGATGTCGTGTGACCTTAGCCTAAAAAGGAAAAAGCTGTGGTTTTTCGACTTCACTACAATGCAGGACAAAATCCGAATGAAAGATAGCTATGGTATATCCTTTGGAATGAGAGAGAGTTCAAATATATCTGAGCAAAAAATTTATAGTTAAATAATTTTTTTTTTAGATTTGTCATAAATTAAGCGAAAGGCCTCTTATTCAGTAGAGAATATTTTAGATTCGTGTCGCCATTACTCCATGGAGCAGAGGTCTTTATTGAGAAGCTAATAATTTCTCAACTAGTCAAGAAATTCCCCGCATTTTATGGAACCCGGAGGTTCATTACCGCAATCTCAAGTGTCCGCCATCTGTCCCTACTCTGACCCAGCTCAATCCAGTCCATGCCCCATCCCACTTCTTGAAGATCCATTTTAATATTATCCTCACATCTACGCCTGGGTCTCCCAAGTGTCGCTTTCCCCCAGGTCTCCCTACCAAAATCCTATATGCACCTCTCTTTCCCCCATACGTGCTACATGCCCCGCCTGTCTCATTCTTCTCGATTTGATTACCCGAATAATATTTGGTGATGAGTACAGGTCATTAAGTTCCTCGTTATGTAGTCTTCTCCACTCCCCTGTCGCCTCGTCCCTCTTAGGCCCAAATATCCTCCTCAGCACCCTATTCTCAAACACCCTCAGTCTTTGTTCCTCCCTCAGTGTGAGAGACCAGGTTTCACACCCATACGTGTCGCCATCACGCGGATTACAAATTAGATTACGGCGTAATAAATAGTGAAAGTTATAGGCGTGTGGGATATTACGTCGTGTTGATTGGTAAAGAGTTAACAGACGTTTCGGAGGTAAGTTGTGCCTTCATCTACAGGGTGAGGCACTTCAAACAACTGCCCCTAGTTTCAGAGTATTTCTGTATAAATCTAAGCACTGACCTTTGAACCCAACTGCTGTCAGCTTGTGCTTCCCTGCTGTTTTGAGACGACTCTCCACAATCCAACGTTCTAAACTCAAGACAAACTCAATACAACTTAGTTGCACCTACAGGATGTTCACCAGAATATCATAACGCGCTGTATCACTCTGAATTCTGTGTCTGTAAAAGTTGCCCCATCCGTCTTTCTTCCAGCACTTTATATACCACTGCTTATAGCACATTCATCAGGCGCGTTTCGCGAAGTAGCGAAAAACGACTACTATTAGGTTTTCCTGTTTTCTGTCTGTCTGTCCGTCCGTCCGTCCCTTCTTTCTCAGGGAAAAACTCGGCTCCAACTGGACGGATTTTCATGAAATTTAATATTTGAGTATTTTTCGAAAATCTGTCGGAAAATTCGTTTTTCATTAAAATCTGACAAGAATAACGGGCACTTTACACGAAGACAAATCTGCATTTATGACAATATCTCGCTGAATCCTTCTTAGAATGTGAAATTTTTTTAGGCAAATATTGTAGAGAAAATCAAAACACACATTTTATGTTCAATACGGTTTTCCCGAAAATCGTGCCGTTTATGAGATAATGTGGAAAAATATGGTACAGCCAGACAGGCCACAGATGACAATATAATACGGCGCATGCGCTTTGCATGGTGGATAACTAAGGCTACAGACACACACTCAGAATATGTAAGATTTATTGAATTTCCACGGGAACAGTGGTTACGCGAACGCGCTTCAATATTACGTTGTACGTACAGTGCCTTCTTTGTTGACTTCTGCCTTTTATATGTAAGCTTCTTAAAACTTTTGTCAGCGATGTTGTGACAGGCAGCTTATTCAAGATTTATTTAACTGGTGTGTACCTTCCTGCGCCATGAACATAAGTAAAAGCGGAGGATAAAGAAACAATAAATGAGAAGAGACCTTGAGAATTTAATATTTCCTGCGCTCCTAAATACATTCTCCTCATTTTATGCAACTTCAACAAGTTTAATGTTCGCTAGCGTGTTCACATCGTTCTACAGTTTCTCCCTATTCTGAACCAGATAAACCCAATACACGCCTTGCAAAAGGATTTCTTTAAATTCATTTTAACCCTTTAAAGACGAAGCGCATCTGTTTTATATAAGGACTCAGTGCGTACCGCGCTGTAAACACTCTCCACTTCGGTTATAAAAACCAGTCTCTTAATGTTTTATAAGGCAAAAGTTGCTGTTTGTTCTGAGACCCGTACAAAACACATAAACGCAATGTGGGCACC
The DNA here is from genome assembly GCA_013340265.1 of Coptotermes formosanus. Classification (NCBI taxonomy): domain Eukaryota; kingdom Metazoa; phylum Arthropoda; class Insecta; order Blattodea; family Rhinotermitidae; genus Coptotermes; species Coptotermes formosanus. The sequence goes on along the minus strand of BLKM01000417.1, from coordinate 843,532 downwards.
ACGTAGAATTTTTTAATGTTAAACCTGGTGGTACGTAAAGTTACCGCTAGGCTTTAAAAGGTTAATATGACCCTCCATCTAGGCCTAGGTTTTCCTAGCTGTATTATACTTCAGATCTCCCAACAAAAATCCTATACGAATTTTTTTTTACTCCCCATGCGTGCCATATACCCAGCTAATCTCACCCAGAACAATAATATCACAGTAGCAGCCTCTTAGAGCTATAAGCGTAAATGACCTGTGTAACATTTCCTAACATACTGAACTGTTACGGTGAGGAGCAGAGGATGACAACAGAAAATTTTAAGCGTTAGAACTTCGACTCTTGTTTTATCATCAACAAATCCGATTCAGTTAAAGCCAGCTTATTTCGTACACCTTAAAAAAATTTTGGTATTATTCTTTGGGCCGTGTCCTTGGCATGTTTGGTACCACATATATATATATACTATATATATACATATATATATATATACTGGTGTTTGTTAAAATTGATTCACATCTCGTTTAATTTGTCAAACCGGTTTTTATAAATTTACCACAATAAAAGTTAAGGTCATTTACTACAAAGCAGATGTTTGCTGGCAATGCTTTGTCAAAAGCCTGTAGCCTGCGTCAGCAATGGCTTTAGGCACTCAGACCCTACCTGACTTATGATGCACTCAGAATGTTGCCTGTGTTTTCACTGTGGGCCCCATAAACCATCAAAGCAGGTGGTCAGTGCACAGAGACTCAGTAACATGTGGAACTGGTTCATACAAAATTTTGACAAGTAAGTTTCTGATATAAATTTTATGTCGTGATAATTTCGTGTTTTAAACTGAAAAAAAAATTACTTGCAGTTGCCTTCCAAATGCCTAAGGGTTACATTAGCCTGTATAGAAGTAGAAATTTGGACTTTATTTTATGTAGATAGGAAACAAAGGGTGTCAATGACAGTGATGTGTGTAGACACGAGATGTTTGAAATGTTACTGTGGTATCAGGATTATGGGATGTGACAGCGTATAGTTTGGTATATAGATATCAAACTGCTGCATTCGTCTTCAGAACAGAAGAATTTCTCTATGCCCTTTAATACCCAGAATATTGGTGTTTTGAACAGAGATGTGGTGGCGATGTGTAAAATCTCTGCTAGTACCTGGAATCGAACCCTGGTCTCTCAGCACATATCTCATTAGCTTAGTACAGTTTTTTGTTTGTGGTAAAAGAGCTGGAATTTCAAAAGCAGCAACAACAAAAGCCTGTATCTAACAACTAAATGCAGCTTGTTAGAATTCACCAATTATCTGCCTGACCGAACTATTTGCTGAAATATGTGCACTGACTGTAGGCCTATACAAACTGCAAGTGCGGCACCTGCAAACGATCCTTCAACAGGGATTCTAACTAACTAACTAACTAACTAACTAACTAACTAACTAACTAACTAACTGACTGACTGACTGACTGACTGACTGACTGACTGACTGACTAACTAACTAACTGACTGACTGACTGACTAACTAACTAACTAACTAACTAACTAACCAACCAACCAATCAACCAACCAACCAACCAACCAACCAACCACCTAACTAACTAACTAACTAACTAACTAACTAACTGACTGACTAACTAACTAACTAACTAACTAACTAACTGACTGACTGACTGACTGACTGACTGACTAACTAACTAACTAACCAACCAATCAACCAACCAACCAACCACCTAACTAACTAACTAACTGACTGACTGACTGACTGACTGACTGACTAACTAACTAACTAACTAACCAACCAATCAACCAACCAACCAACCAACCAACCAACCAACCACCTAACTAACTAACTAACTAACTAACTGACTGACTGACTGACTGACTGACTAACTAACTGACTGACTGACTGACTAACTAACTAACTAACCAACCAACCAACCAACCAACCAATCAACCAACCAACCAACCAACCACCTAACTAACTAACTAACTAACTAACTAAATGACTGGCTGACTGACTAACTAACTAACTAACTAACCAACCAACCAACCAACCACCTAACTAACTAACTAACTAACTAACTAACTACATGGAGCAGAGGACTTCTTGAGAAGCTAACAGTTTCTCAGCTAGTCAAGAAATTCCCCTCATTTTATGGAACCCGGAAGTTCATTACCGCATTCACAACAGCCCGCCACCTGTCCCTATCCTGAGCCACCTCAATCCAGTCCATGCCCCATCCCACGTCTTGAAGATCAGTTTTAATGTTATCCTCCCAACTACGCCTGGGTCTTACAAGTGGGCGCCTTCCCTCAGATCTCCCCACCAAAATCCTGTATGCACCTCTCTTTTCCCCCATACGTGCTACATACCCCGCCCATCTCATTCTTCTCGATTTTATTACCCGAATAATATTTGGTGGTGAGTACAGGCCATTAAGTTCCTCGTTATGTAGTCTTCCCCACTCCCCTGCCGCCTCGTCCCTCTTAGGCAACAGGGATTCTACCTTACATAAAACCTCTGATGTGAGTCACATCCTGGGTGCTATGAATACCATTGTTACGGGGCTGTGTTCTCTACGAGGTACAGGTTTTTCAAACTGGTTGTCATGGCAGTAAGAGTTATCGGGTTGTTCTCTGTGAGGTACGCGTTTTTAGAAGCTAAACAGTTTGTAATTGAGGCAGACTGTGCTTAATGTGGCTTAGGGTTTGGTGTTGAAGAAACAGTTGATCAACAGGCATATAACACAACACACTGACAGATGTCAGCACACTGATATATGAAATTAACGCTTAGGTTGGTGTAAGGGTAAATAAAGGAACGATGATAACGGCCGTGGAGCAGCGAGTGAATATTATGACGGTCATGTGGCCAGTTGTGTCCTGTTTCCCACCAATTTTGTAATTCTTTGTCACATAGATTCTTATCGAATTCTACAGCGATGTGATGTTATTTGGAGAAGCCGTCGTAAACAAGTTTTGACGTTAAAGTGCATATTAACCCTTTAAAGACGAAGCGTATCTGTTTTATATAAGGACTCAGTGCGTACCGCGCTGTAAACGCTCTCCACTTCGGTTATAAAAACCAATATCTTAATGTTTTATAAGGCAAAAGTTGCTGTTTGTTCTGAGATCCGTACAAAACACATAAACGCAATGTGGGCATCACGTAGAATTTTTTAATGTTAAACCTGGTGGTACGTAAAGTTACCGCTAGGCTTTAAAAGGTTAAAGAAAGTGAATACGAATGTACACTGGTTCATCTGACTCAGAATGGGGACCCGTGTCGTACTGTTGTTAACACGGTGATGAACCTTCCGTTTTCTTATAAAAGACGAGAGAGTTTCTCGAGTAACTAAGGGCTATTAATTTCTCAACGGTCTTACTGCGGACACCAAGTTTGGACTCCAAGTTTCTTAAGTTTTTAACTGTAGGATTTTAATTTTGGGTCAGTGACTAACTGTTGTTTTCACCCTCAGTACCTCTACAAAGAATGCCATAATCCCCCCCCTTTCCCCTTCTTTTCAACTCATATTTACTGATTATACCAATGTAATTGTAGATTCGAGTTTATATGAGCTTAGTAGGTTATAAGTTTAGTTTTCTTAGATGTAATGCAATGCAGAGTTGTAAATACTTACCGAAATTTAGAAGGAATTTCCATCTTCTTGGAATATTTTGAAGATGAAAGTAACAATGCCTTCCGAAACGTCGGTAACTATTTTGCAAACCTACACGGATTTATATTCCAAAGTACTTGAACTTCCATCTCACTGGTGTTGTTTTGTCATGTACTATAATAATAAATCTGTTCTCCAGTAGGCCAGGGTGAAGCACTCACGTGTACTCTGAAAAGGAATGAAAATGTAATAAATGAGTTAGCAGCGTTGATGAATGAGAGAACTGGAGAAGCAGTGGTGCTTAAATGAAATAAAAGCAATGATATAAAATCCCGTCAGGTTTCATTTCATTCCCAACATGGTAGCGAAACAAATGACACTCAACTGTCAAGTGGCGCCGTGGCCGCTTCCCGAAACCATCGACAAACACTTGACGGTGCAGAGCGCGCTGCACGGTTTATTTAAAAAAAAAAAATCCCTCCCTTCTTCAAAATGAAGTTACCCTTAAAATAATTCAGAAACATACACAATAAAGGAGTTCTGAGGGGTTGTTTTACTGCCTGTTTCAGTTTATATGTTTCCACCTGCACACACGCAAGCAAGCCAAATGTTACTGGGTAATTCTGATTATATTTAGCTACCGTCTTCTGGCTTTTGACGCCGTGTACCTTAGCAGATACATTTATATGTGTAAAATGTTGAGTTATGACGACGGTGATTCTTAAGCTTATAATCTGTGTTACGTGTGTTGTTTAACGACGCTGTCAGTTGTTAAGGTTATGTAGCCTCAGTGACAGACGAAAATGAGTATCGGAAGATGGTGGAATGATAGTGACTGGGAAAAACCGAAGTACTTGGAGAGAAATCTGTCCGAACGCCACTTTTTTCATCACATGGACCGGCCCGTAAACGAAACCGGACCTTTGTTGCGGTGACGCCATGTAGTCCTGTAGAAACGTTGTTACCCATCTTATAGGCAGCATAGGGGTGGTTTGTGAAGTACTGATAGATTTTATTTGTGATAATGGAAATTTACATTATTGCGTTATATATTACATATTTACATTAATAATTTTTTGCTTATTTTAGGACGCTTTTTCGGCTGCGCTGGGCAAACAGGATGGACAGTTTAAAAAAGATTCGGGAGCCGCACATTCTAAGGTAAATTAAACAAGTAATATTCATTAATAAGTTAAATATTTTTTGACTTATTTGATGGCTTCTTTTTTCTGTTCGCCTAACTGCAATAGTTTAATTGCAGTTAGTTATGAGTCTTCTTTCTTTAGAAGATATTCTAAAACATGGCCAGGCTGGTGTGTAGGTAAACTACACGGGTATTATTTGTAGGAGGCAGTTCGCACCACCACTGATACGTAGGGTCAGAAAACATGCGGCGTCTAATCAGGACGGTTGGTTATGCAGTCGCTGCGGTGTTTGACTTCCACATTTGGTGACATATCATTGGTTTGGGACTGTGATCGGAGGGTAACACGTTTTTGGAACACGTGACCACAAGATGAAGGCTCCGGGGGCGGGGGAGGGGGGCGGAGACGTGACGGCCCATTACTCTTAAGACCGGATGTACTGTGGAGTAACCAAGCACTTACCGGGAGATTTTTGGGCGCTGTGAGGGCGGATCCAACCTGCCCGTTTCTTCAGACTCTGCCGAAAATTTCTCTGAACCATCCCGACAAAGACGCGGCGGCCTGCTGGACACACCGCCAGGGTAAGAAGCCGCTCGGGTATTGACTGATCTCTGTTTATGGCTTCAGTTAGAACAACATATACTCTACCCAACCGGGAATGTTTACACCTCGAGAAAGAAAAAAACACTGGAAGAGAAACAAGTAGCATCCTTGGAAATGTAACCTCAATTTTTAACACTCTCTATCCGCCATCAACGCCCTCATTATTCTGTATCATAACCCACCCTTAAAACTGCGATAGCTCAGTTGGTATAGTGACTACGCTACAGGATGAACGAGGAAGTAAGAATTTATTCTCTTTTCCAAAATGTCTATACAGTCTCTGGTGCTGAAGCAGCCTCCAATTTAATGGATACAAGAGTTATTTTGCGGGGGTAAAGCAGCCAGGGAGTGACGTTAACAACTCACCTCCATCTAGCGCTCGGGTTAAAAATGGGTGGAGCTGCACTTCCACTCGTCCATGTACCTTCATGGCGTGGAGAGAGAGACATATTCACCTCGTTTAGTTTAATCACTAAAATTTTTTTATGACCTTTTGTACATCCCCTTTGTCTACTCTGGAAGTACATGTAGTGTGTTCTTCCGAAACGTCGGTACATTTGTACAAACCTCCATGATGTCTCATCCCAGATGACGGGAGTATAAATTTTTTAACGTCATGAAAACCTCAAATTTGACCCTTGACTATCTAATTGTTGGTAGGTAAATATATATGCCTATGATTTTCACATGTTTCCCATGTATGCTACCTACCCAACCCATTTAATTCTCCTTAATTTTATAAACTTAACACCAACATTTGGCTGAGGACGTTCTCCAGAGGCATGTTGATATTTGATACTTCAAAAATAATGCATAATTTATTACACATGGGTTGATATTAAATATAGAGAAGGGATTAGGCAGTGTAAGAGGCTTAACATAATATCAGCGGGTGGCCCGCACACCACAGGTGGCACAACCTGTTACCTACAAAACGGAGGCTAACGTTCTGGGTGCGAACCGTCCAGGGGGCTTGCAAAGATGCGTGTTGTTAGTGATTGAAGTATCTCATAGGTAAGCATCTGTTGTGGATAATGGTAAAGTTTCGAAGTCTTGACTGGAAATGTTTGCTCCTAATTCACGTGCCAGGTCTAGTGTGTGTAATGTGGGGCATATATAAGTGGGGCCGCGGTGGCGCAGTTGGTTGAGGCACTGCGCTACAAACCGACAGGTCACGGGTTCGATTCCCGATGGTACGATTGAAATTTTTCATTGACATAATCCTTCCGGCCGCACTATGGCCCTAGGGTCGACTCAGCCTCTAACAGAAATGAGTACCAGGAATATTTCCTGGGGGGTAAACGCGGCCGGTGCGTAGGGCTGACAACCTTACCACCCTTATGTGCCGACTGTCTAGAAATCTGGGAGCCTCGACCGCCTGGAACCCTAAGGGCCTGTCCGGGCTGTTAGAGCTCGCAGCTAAACAACTCATTTCTCAACAGGAACTTGCTGAACTAGTTGGCGTAAGGGTAAAACACTAACTCCATAGAGCAGAGGCCTTCTTGAGAAGCTAACAGTTTCTCAGCTAGTCAAGAAATTCCCAGCATTTTGTGGAACCCAGAGGTTCATTACCGCATTCACACTTGTCCCTATCCTGAGTCAACTCAATCCAGTTCATGACCCAATCCCACTTCTTGAAGATCCATTTTAATATTATCCTCCTGTCTACGCCTGGATCTCCCAAGTGGTCGCCTTCCCTCAGGTCTCCCCACCAAAATCCTGTGTGCATCTCTCTTTCCCTCACACGTGCTACATGTGACGCCCATCCCATTCTTCTCGATTTTGTTACCCGAATAATATTTGGTGTTGAGTACAGGTCAGTAAGTTCCTCCTTATGTAGTCTTCTCCACTCTCCTGTCTCCTCGTCCCTCTTAGGCCCAAATATCCTCCTCAGCACCCTATTCTCGAACACCCTCAGTCTTTGTTCCTCCCTCAGTGTCAGAGACCAAGTTTCACACCCATACAAAACAACAGGTAAAACTACAGTTCTGTGTACACTAATCTTTGTGTTTTTCGATAGCAACCTGGACGACAAAAGATTCTGCACCGAATGATAGCAAGCATTCCCCGACTTCAGTCTGCTCTTAATTTCTTCATGAATGGAGTTTCGATTCGTTAGGGTTGCTCCCAAATATTTGAATCCTTCCACCCTTTCAAAGGATTTACTCACTGTATTTATGGAAGGGTAAGACACTAGCCTCTTATTTGGGAGATACCTGGTTCGAGTCTGAACCAGTTCAAAAGCCATCCTGTCTAATATTCTTCGTCATTTTCTTCACTTTCTCCAGCACATGCCGCGAAGTACCTCCAATAATCCACCGTTTCCTTCCACCCGCCTTTCAGTTATCACTGCCCAACCACTGGATGTTACACACAGTGTAAGTGGGATCTTAGCTCTTCTAGGTTGTTACGCAGAATATATTGCTCGTTAGTTACTGACATTTCTTTTTGTACTCCTTGACCCTTGAAGATGGGACAGATGGGTTGTCCCGAAACGTCGGTAACTATCAACTTACGCTACATAACATCCCCGAAGAGGGAAGATGGGGAAAAACTTTACCTTTTTTAACCCTTTAAAGACGAAGCGTATCTGTTTTATATAAGGACTCAGTGCGTACCGCGCTGTAAACACTCTCCACTTCGGTTATAAAAACCAGTCTCTTAATGTGTTACAAGGCAAAAGTTGCTGTTTGTTCTGAGATCCGTACAAAACACATAAACGCAATGTGGGCACCACGTAGAATTTTTTAATGTTAAACCTGGTGGTACGTAAAGTTACCGCTAGGCTTTAAAAGGTTAAATCGTACTATTTTCCCTTTGTTCAATTAATCACCACTCGATAAAGAGGTACGATTAAATGGTGGTATAGCTGCACGTATTCTTAAAGTCCATACTAGAAAGAGGTAAGTGGGGCCGCTTTATCCCCGGCACCCGTCGGACAGGAGAAATGGTGGGCCTTAGAACTGGCGCGGTGGCTTTGCAGAACAGAAAGTGTCTTCTCACGTGCCGGGTATGGAACCCCGATTCCTCAGTCATCAGGCCGGTAGAATGTATTCAATGTTCGCAAACCATAACTAAATACACAACCACTACGTATCTCGCTGCTTGTGGCGCCAAACTTTGCCCACATAACTGCATTAGCCTGGCTCACACGTGTTGCCAACATGGCTACCAGTAATGGGTGACTACCATTCTCACAGTCCCTTTCGCCCTGTTTCGCGGTCTGTCCATTTGTCTTCCATACTACCCCCTTTTTGACACTTCTAGATTGTCTTTTTCTTTGCATTTGATTCCTGCTCATTTTGGACCCCCATCTGGCGACCAGAATTTACTTCAGTCACTGGTAAAATGGTGTATCATCCCTGTTCCTAATTATGCACCACGAGAGGAAGGCGTATAACGGAAGGAAGTATGGCTCCACACCTTCTTAAACCTCTACAGTGGATGGAGTTGAATGGTCAGATTCACACGTCGACCTCTTTAGCCCCAGGGAAAGAGGCTCCCGGTGCCAGTTTTATATGGGACGGGGGGGGACCCCCCCGGAGCCTGCCTCAATGTTTCAAGTCTTAAGATGGAAGACACAGGTTGTTCCAAAATATTGATACCGCCTTACAATGCTATACGGCGTTATATACTAGTGGAAGGAAATGTTAATATTTAATGCCGTAAGAAACGAACAGGTCTGAGTTGTTTTTACGCCTTAGACATTAAATTTAACCTTTTAAAGCCTAGCGGTAACTTTACGTACCATCAGGTTTAACATTAAAAAATTCTACGTGGTGCCCACATTGCGTTTATGTGTTTTGTACGGATCTCAGAACAAACAGCAACTTATGCCTTATAAAACATTAAGAGACCGGTTTTTATAACCGAAGTGGAGAGTGTTTACAGCGCGGTACGCACTGAGTCCTTATATAAAACAGATACGCTTCGTCTTTAACCTTTTAAAGCCTAGCGGTAACTTTACGTACCACCAGGTTTAACATTAAAAAATTCTACGTGGTGCCCACATTCCGTTTATGTGTTTTGTACGGATCTCAGAACAAACAGCAACTTATGCCTTATAAAACATTAAGAGACTGGTTTTTATAACCGAAGTGGAGAGTGTTTACAGCGCGGTACGCACTGAGTCCTTATATAAAACAGATACGCTTCGTCTTTAACCTTTTAAAGCCTAGCGGTAACTTTACGTACCGCCAGGTTTAACATTAAAAAATTCTACGTGGTGCCCACATTGCGTTTATGTGTTTTGTGCGGATCTCAGAACAAACAGCAACTTTTGCCTTATAAAACATTAAGAGACTGGTTTTTATAACCGAAGTGGAGAGTGTTTACGGCGCGGTACGCACTGAGCCCTTATATAAAACAAATACGCTTCGTCTTTAAAGGGTTAAATTTAATGCATTTTTAATATTATAATGCATGTGCCTAGGATTCTGGAGTTCTGCGGTTCGCTTCCTGTCCATAATGCCAGCCATACTGACTGAATGCTTGGAAGCCAACTTTTTCAGCGTTCTGGGAAATAACGCCGTTCTGATTGGTAAATCGTTATCTATATTTCGGAGGTGATTTCTTCCTCCATTTTCAGGGACGTCTGTGGGCAGGCTACAGTACTTGTCAGAATTTTTTTTTGGACTACACTGAAGATAGAGGTAGGAAGCAGTTCCAAATTGTTACTAACAGACTGGCAGTTAACACTGGGTCGTATCCCACACGATGTAAACATGATGACAGCAATGTGCCTTCAGTTCTTGCAAAAACAAGCTGCCATATTGCCTTGAACTGAGACACGTGTCGCAGTTACATGCGATTAAACACAAGTTTGTATTAATAAACAACCTGTCACATTACGTCTAGCAACATGTTTCGACTAAATCATTCTCAGGGTAGATTAATAAAATATAAAAATTCTAAATTCTAAAATTTCATGAAAAATAACGTGTCGTGTGTCAGTGTTCGAAAAATACGTGAGTTGCTCACAGACATGTTTACAGTATAGAATTGCTGTATTTTTATTGACCTTTTAAACTCATTTCTGTATTAAGTTGCGTAGAGATTTTCTTCTTCATTTTTATTTAAAATTTCCGAAATATTTATAGCCTTACAATTTAATGTGTGACATTTCAGTCCGCTGCATGTATTCACTGTACACGGGGGAGTTGCCATCAGTGCTACATATACGAGAGAGCAAGTATTGCTAAGTAATTGCTTTATACAAAAATTAATTTACACCCTGATGAAGGAACAGTAAGGTCCGAAACGTGTAGGAATTCAGTGTGTTTTTGGATATATTATATTGAACTTGTGACAATTTGTGTGCGTTATTTGATTTATAATAGAGAAGCTGTAAATATGTCTTTTCTTGTTGTGTTTCCTCAACCATAAAGTGTGTTTTTCCATTTATGAATGTTCGGTGTCATAAATGAATGGCGATGTTATAAAGTAAATTTCTAACTGTATATATCGATATTCTTTATTTTAAATATTTTGTTAAAATCAAATTAGGCTAGATTTCAATACAGGTGTAATTCTGTGAAACAGTGACACCAACTAATGCACCAAAAATATACAAAAGTTATTCGTAAAAGTCTCCTACATGTTTCGACCCTGCTGGGCCATCTTCAGGGAGAATAATATTGATACATTATGGTTGCGTTTATATAGTTAAGTGTGAATGTGCCCTAGGTTTGATCCTCCGTATGATAGTAAGAAAGTAGGATAGGCTCCCCATGTTCCACTTTAAATTCTTTGTATTTCTTTTCTGTCTGGTAAAATTCAAAAAGTATTTCCCTGAATCCATGAGCGCAGAGGGAAAACCGAAAGTGACGGCTATAAATTCCCGGATATCGCAACATCAGACCACACACAGAGACACCCCCTTGACTTGAACAAGTCGTGCATTGAAAGAGCACCCCTCAGACAGAGGGCTGTAGATGAGTCGCTTAGTTACGCTGTTTGACTTTCTGCCCAAAAATGTACTCCCTTTTCACGGATAATGTAAAATTTAAACCGTTTCTTATATTCTCAAGCCTGGGACAACTCAGTCAGAATAGTAGTAGTGATACGGTACGGGTTGAAAGGTCTGGGGTTAGAACACCGGTGGGGGGGGGGGGGCCGAGAGATCCCGGACCCATCCAGATAAATCCCGAGGCGAACTCAGCTCCCTGTCAAGTGGGTATCCTACAGGTGCATACAGGATTTTGGTGGAGAGACGTGAGGGAAGGCGATCATTTGGGAGACCGAAGCGTAGATGGGATGATAATATTAAAATGGATCTTCAAGAGGTGGGATGGGGAATGGACTGGATTGAGCTGGCTCAGGATAGGGACAGGTGGCGGGCTCTTGTGAATGAGGTAATGAACATCCGGGTTCCATAAAATGCGGGGAATTTCTTGACTAGCTGAGAAACTGTTAGCTTTTCAAGACGGCCTCTGCTCCGTGGAGTTATCCTACAGGGGCTCCATTAGGGGAACCTACAGGCACTTAGCAGGGGAGGACCGTAACCTGTACTTGGTACGATGTGCTGTTACGTACAATTCAGAGGGTGCGTGGCCTTGGATTTGGACACAGCGCCCTAAGAAAGCATCTGAATGTGATTGGCTTGTGATTATCTCACATGTAGGATTGGGAAAGGTCATCCAAGGTCAATCCTGACCTATAGTAAGGCTGGGGGACTTGGATAAGGTTCTTTCCTACAGAGAAAAGGTTAGAGAATAAGGAGGCACAAAAGGCATGTCATGAAAAGGCCTACGGACATTGGGTCTTTCAGGGCATGAACCCAATATATATTCATTTAATTTCAAAATGGATTTTGGGCACCGTCCAGGGAAGGGAGGGGGGGGGGAAGAGTCCAGGGCGTGGAGTTGAACACACATCTCTTTCTAGATCTAAGGTGCATGTGGCATTAACTATAAATCTTTTCCACATCAGTGTCTGCCGGCCATGTAGTGGAACGGCCTTGTAACCTAATTCCCAACTATCCAAGGTATCAGTATGTCCTCTCAATTTCGAGCGAGGGGACTTCTACGGCACATCGTGCAATCCCTACATGTGCTGTACAAACTGTGCAAGATTGGTCGAAGTCCGTTAGTAAGAAAAGGACTGTACTCTTGAGAACGTAACAGTTTTTCCTCAGTATCTCCCCTCAAATTCGAGCGGGGTGACTTCAACAGCACATCGTGCAATCGCTGCATATGCTGTACAAGCTGTCCAAGTTTTGTCGAGATCGGTAAGGAGCAAAGGCATCTTTACTCTTGAGAACGTATCAGTTTTTCCTCAGTATCTCCCCTCACATTCGAGCGGGGTGACTTCTACAGCACCTGGTGTAATCCCTGCATGTGCTGTACAAGCTGCCCAAATTTGGTCGAGATCGGTAACAAAGGGATCTTTACTTTAGAGAACATACCAGTTTTTCCTCAGTATCTCCTCTCATTTTCGAGCGCGGTGACTTCTACGGCACATCGTGCAATCCTTGCATGTGCTGTACAAACTGTCCAAGTTTGGTCGAGATCGGTGTGTAAGAAAGGCAACTTTACTCTTGATAACGTAACAGTTTTTCCGCAGTATCTCCCCTCACATTCGAGCGAGGGGAATTCTACGGCACATCGTGTAATCGCTACATGTGCCGTAAAAGATGTGGAAGTTTGGTCGAAATCGGTTAGCAAGAAAGGGAACTTTACTCTAGAGAACATAAGTTTTTCAAAACTTGGACAGTTTGTGCAGCATATGCAGGGATTGCAAGATGTGCTGTAGAAGTCACCGCGCTCGAAAATAAGAGGAGATACTGAGGAAAAATGTGTACGTTCTGTAGAGTGAAGTTCCCTTTGTTATTTACCGATCTCGACCAAACGTGGACAGCTTGTACAGCAAATGCAGGGATTACACGATGTGCCGTAGAACTCCCCTTACTCAAAATTGAGGGGAGATACTGAGGAAAAACTGTTACGTTCTCAATAGTAAAGTTCTCTTTATTACGAACCGTTCTCGACCAAACTTGGACAGCTTATACAGCATACGCAGGGATTACACGATGTGCTGTAGAAGTCACCCCGTTCGAATGTGAGGGGAGATACTGAGGAAAAACTGTTACGTTCTCAAGAGTAAAGTTCCCTTTGTTTCTCACCGTTTTCGACCAGTCTTCCACAACTTGTGCAGCACGTTCTTTGAATGCAAATTGTACTGTAGAATTCACCCCGCTTCAACGTGAAGAGATAAATGTGGGACGAACTGTTACTACCAAGTGTGTAAAGTTCGCTTCTTTACTGATCGATTTCGATGAAACGTACACTGAATGGAGAGCAAGGGCAGTGTGTTCCACCTCTGAAGTTTCAATGACCCCGCTTCAATTGGAGTCGATGTAGGGACGAAGAACTGTTTCGGCCTATAGAGTAAGGGGCCCTTCTTTAATGGCCGATTTGGACAAAACTCTCAGTGCTTAAACCCGCGGGGATAGACTACAGTGTTTGATGTTTAATTTACATCGCTGCAATGCGAAGACAGGAACGGACGAGAAACTGTGTTGGCCTCAAGAATAAAGTGTTCTAAGTTACAGACCGATTTCGATCAAAGTGACACTGTTTGTAGAGTGTTTGTAGAGTGTTTGTCGAGTGTGTGTAGAGTGTTTGTAGAGTGTTTTGTAGAGTGTTTGTGGAGTGTTTGTCGAGTGTTTTGTAGAGTGTTTGTAGAGTGTTTGTGGATTGTTTGTCGAGCGTTGTGTAGAGTGTTTGTAGAGTGTTTGTAGAGTGTTTGTGGAGTGTTTGTGGAGTGTTTGTAGAGTGTTTGTAGAGTGTGCGGATTGGAATTCGTGCTGTCTCAGTCACCCCGATCCAAAGCGAGGCGACATACTTAGGAGAAACACTTTCGGCCTCAAGAGCAAAATGCCCTTCTTTACTGACCGATTTCGACCTAAGGGACACTGCTTGTAGCGCGTGTGCTGCGAATGGAGGGTGTGCTGTCTGTCACAACGCTACAGTGCGATGGGAGGTAAGGACTAAAAATTCTTATTTCCTCAAGTGTAAAGTGACCTTCGTCACAGACCGATTTCGACCAAACTTCCAATGCTAGTAGAACACAGGCAGTGAGTACATGTTATGATGTCTCAGTAATCTCGCTCCAATGCGGAGCAAGAAACTGTTTCGTCCTCAAGAATAAAGTGCCCTTCCTTACTGACCGATTTCGACGAGTCTTTCTGCGTTTCTTGAGGATGCGTTGGGAGTTGAAAGTGTGACGTTTCAGTCACCCCGCTGCAATGCGAGGCGAGATATGGAGGATAAACTATTTCAAGAGCAAAGTTCCCTTCTTTACTGAACGACTTGGACCAAATTTGCACTGCTTGTAGAAGGTGGGAACCGAGTGCATGGTTTGCTGTGTCAGACACCCCGCCGCAATGCGAGGTGTAATAAGGAAAGAAAACTCTTGCCTTCTCACAAGTAAAGTGCCCTTCGTTTTGGACCGATTTCGACCAAACTTGCAGAGCTTGTGGAACAGGTGCACGTAGTGTTTATTATGCTGCCTCAGTAACCCTGGTCTAACTTGAGGCGAGATGGGGACGAAAAACTGTTAGGTGCTAAAGAGTAAAGCTCCCTTCCTTACTGACGTAATTCGACCAAACTTGCACTGAAAGTAGGCCATGGGCACTGTGTTCCACGTTTGATGTTTCAGTCAACCCTCTGGAATGGGAGGCGACATAGGGAGGAAAAAACGTTTCTTCCTCAAGAGTAAAGTTCCATTTGTTACTTCAGTTCTTGTAGAAGACGGGCACAGACTGCGTGTTACGCTGTCTCATTAACCCCCCCCCCCCCAATACGAGTCGCTATTGGGGCGGAAAACTGTTTTGGCCGTTTCTTACTCACCGATTTTGACCAAACTTGCACTGGTTGTAGCGCATGTGAAGTGAGTGCCAGAAATGATTTTGCACTCAGCACGCTGCAATGCTGGGCGAGATAGGGACAAAAAATTGATTTGTCCTCATGAGTAAATTGCACTTCATTGCTGACCGACATCAACCAAACTTGTACTGCTTTTAACGTATGGGAAGGGAGTGAAGCAGGCTAGGGTACCGTCGCCCCGGTGCATTGAGAGGTGAGATAGAGAGAAAAAAACCGATTTGGCCTCATGAACAAGGTGCCCTTCATTACTGACCTATTTCTTCCAAATTTTCACTGCGATTAGCGCATGATTAGGGAGTGACACGCATGACGTTTCAGTTAGAGCGCTGCAATGCAACGCGACATATGGACGAGAAATTGTTTTCGGCACAAGAGTAAAGTGTGCTTCGTTACTGATCGATTTCGTCCAAACTTGCACTGCACTTAGCGTATGGTGCAGGGAGTGAAGCATGCGACATTACTGTCTCCCGCGTGCAATGCAAGGAGAGACAAGGATGAAAAATTTATTTCTGCCACTGGAGTAAAGTCCCCTTCATTATTGACCGATATCGACGAAATTTGCAGTGCTGTTTGCGGATGTGCAGGTAGTGTTACGTGCGTTGTTTCAGTCACTCGGCTTGGATGCGAGGCGAGATAGGGTCGAAAAACTGTTTCGGCCACATGATTAAAGTAACTTTCGTTACTGACTGATTTCGATAAAACTCTTGACGGCTGTAGCGTATGTGAAGATAGCTCCTTGTGTAATGTTTCAGTCACGCCGCCGCAATACGAGGCGAGATAGGACCACAAAACTCTTTAGGCCTCACGTGTAAATTACCCTTTATTTCTGGCCGATTTCAACAAAACATGCACTGCTTGTAGCGCATGGGTGGGAAGTATGACGTGTGATGTTTCAGATACACCGCTGCAATGCGACTCGATATGGGGACGAAAAAATGTTTCGGCCACGAGAGTAAAGCGACCTCCGTTACTGACCGATTTCGACCAAACTTCCACTGCTTGTAGTGCAGGTGCAGGGAGTGCCACAATTGATGTTTCACTGAGCCCGGTGCAATGCGAGGCGAGATAGGGACGAAAAAACTGATGTGACTTCAAGAGTAAAGTGCCCTTACTTGCTGACCGATTTCGACGAAACTTGCACAGCTTGTCGCGCATGCGAATGAATTGCAAAGAGTAAAGTTTCAGTCACCCCGCCGCAATGCTAGTCGATATGGAGACGAAAAACTGTTTCGGGCTACAAGAGTAAAGTGGTCTTAATTAGAGACCAATTTCGACCGTACTTCCACTGCTTGTAGCGCAGAGGAGGGAAGTGCCACCTGTGAAGTTTCAGTCACACCGCTGCAATGCCAATCAACATTGGGACGAAAAACCATTTCCGCCAAGAGAGTAAAGTGTCCGTTACTGACCGATTTCGACCAAACTTGCACTTCTCTTAGCGCATGGAGAGTGTCATGTGTGATGTTTCAGTCAGTCTGCTGCTATGCGGGGCAAGACGGAACTGGTTAAATTTTTAACGGATTTTCATGAAACTTCATACTGAAACACTTCACAAAAACTTACCGAAAATTTAAGAAATTTTAATCGTTAATAAGAGACCACAATTTAAACCAGAATATAGACTGCATCCCTAATTCATTCATTTGTACTATACTTACCTATCTACTTCAGCCTCTTAATGTCCATCTCTTGGGAAAACAGTATTACTCGTGAGAGGATGTGCAGAGGCCAAACTGTTTAAATCAAAGCTATAGATAAATTAATAAATAAATAAAGGAAACAAATAATAAACAAAATAATGAATGAATAAATAAATCGATAAATAATTTATTTAATAAATTAACTAAATAGACAAATAATACACAACTATATAAGTAATACATTACTAGATAAATAAATAAATATGAAAATAATTGAATAAATGTAAAAATATATAAGGAAAAATAGATAAACGGGTAAATTCCTAAATAAATAAAAATAACTAAATAAATAAACAAATAATAAATAATTGATAAATAAATCGATACAAAATAATGACTAATAAGTAAATAAATAAGCAGGTAAATAAATTGATAAACAGATAAAATGACTAAATTGATAATAAATAGATA
Source organism: Coptotermes formosanus (assembly GCA_013340265.1). Taxonomy (NCBI): domain Eukaryota; kingdom Metazoa; phylum Arthropoda; class Insecta; order Blattodea; family Rhinotermitidae; genus Coptotermes; species Coptotermes formosanus. Next base: position 826,187 of record BLKM01000417.1, on the reverse strand, counting down.
AATGAATAAATAAATACATAACCATAAACTGATATTTAGCTAATACATAAATATTTGGGTAGATAAATAGGTAAATAAGTGGATAGATAAGTAAAATATAAGATAAATATATAAATAAATAGAAAATTAAATATACAGATGAATAGAAAAATAAATGGAAAAGTAGACGGAAAGTAAATAGATAAAAATGTTATCAATAGATAAACAGGTGGTAAATTGGTAAATAAAGAAATAATTAAATAGCTAAAAGGCCATAGATAAGTAGTTAAACGTATAAATAAAGATGAATAAATAAGAACATGGGTAAATAAATATATAAATAGGCAGGCAATTAGATAAATAGGTGAATAAATAGGTAAATAATAAAGTAAATAGATAAATATCTGAATAAACAAATGAATACATAGATGAATAAATAAATTAAAAAATGAATTACTAAATAAAGAATAATAAACAATAAATATAAATATTAAATAAATAATAAATGACTAAGTAATTGAGCCAATTTTTCTTGTTATGTACAATGACGGCAATTTGTTAAATATTACTGTAGCAACGTGTAAAATAAATATTGAATAATTTCAGAATTTAAAATTGTGATTAAAATCGGGGCAAAGTAAGGGACACTTAGATGAAGTCTTAAATGATTTTCTCTTTGCCTGTCCAATGTAAATGCCCAAATATTTATCGGAGAGGAAATAATTTGGATACATTCACCGAGAAATACCAATTACACCTTTATGCACGTATGGCTTAAGATTTTTGAGACAATTAAGTGTTTCGACAAATTTTTCACAGTTACTCTTTCTGAATTTGGAAAACACTCATTGTCTTACAGGTTTATTTGAATAAACAATAAGTTTGATTGAAGTAATTGTCTGTCTAAAGGAAGATCGAAAACGGAGAGGTTATTATTCAGTGTTACATCTCTCGGCCTCGACAAGCAAAGCGGCTACCTACTCTTGTAATTAGCAAAACGTACAAAAAGTAACGCAGCCATGGGGAAGAAGGAAACATGTGTGTTGCCCCATGTGCTGGGCTTTTAAAACAAATATTGGACATTTAAATAAGAGAAATGGTTGGGGAAATGTTAAAAAGCGGAACGAACATTTTGCTGACGGCAGTGGAAACAGCAAAGCGACGTTAGTCAATTCACTGCCTGTTTACCGCAGGTCGGCAGCGTTTGTTTAGTGAGCCGGTCTGTTGCTATGGTTACACTAACTGCAGAGAATTCCATGTTTGAAATAACAGAGACCACGAATGAGGTGGAAACTAAACGGGGGATGGGGCAGTTGCAAACTTGTGTGATTTATAAACGTAGTTTAAAGTGAGCACAATATTTGAAGACCTCGACATTGGATTGGTGCCGCATTTAACGATGATATATCACCTAAAGTGTCACGAGTATCTGTACACCTCCGAAGTTATGCATTTATTTAAAAATTTCAAAAATTATTTGGGTCTTTTTTTTTTTGTTTCTTCATTTATGGTGTAACAAGGTTGACAATTAGATCTTCGTTGTTCTACCGACGTTTCGGATAGCCTATCGGTCCCACCTTCAAAGGTAGAGCAGTCCATTCTACACGGAATTCGTAACCTTGAAGATGGAACAGATAGGTTGTCCCAAAACGTCGGTCACAAGGCAACCAACGTTGCGTCAACTACATGACGGCAAAATCCCGACATCGCTCCAGGTTGGCAATATCACATATTCTCGAAAGATTATTACTAAGGTAAAGCAATCCCTGGACAGCCCTGGACAGCGCTGGACAGGCCCTTAAGGCGCCAGAAGTTTCGGACTGTCAGAATTTCTGAACAATCGGCACATGAAGGTGTTAAGGTTGTCAGCCTTACGCACCGGCCGCCTTTACCCCCCAGGAAATATTCCTGGTACTCATTTCTGTTAGAGGCTGAGTCGACCCCAGGGCCACAGTGCGGCCGGAAGGATTATGTCAATGAAAAATTCCAGTGACACCATCGGGAATCGAACCCGCTACCCAAATTATTATTGCCATTACCTAATTATTATTGTTGTCGTCATGATCCTCTCATATCAGTACCGCTACCATATTCTGGGGGAGTCTGGACTCAAAATACAGGGTATACACAAAAGAATGGTGCCGTTTCAAAAGTTAACAAGAAATTTATTTCTCACCTTACACGGGCACAACGTACACCGTCAGCAGCGGCAACTGTCCAAGTTTCTCATGCGTTAATCACAATCCTTCAATGTGTGCACCCTGGGTCACACTACACACATCCACACGGTAATCAAATTCATCCCAGACTCGGTGTAGCATGTCCGCTGTAACGGTCTGCAGTGCATGCGTTATCCGATCATGAAGTTCCTTGAGGGACATGGG
>BLKM01000417.1:804891-823426 GCA_013340265.1 Coptotermes formosanus | reverse complement strand
ACACACACACACACACACACACACACACACACACACACACACACACACACATTACTACATGGTCATTATAGCCTATACGGTAGAGTCTTTGTAAAATAATATTAAAATGGACACGAGAGAAACTGGATGTCGGAAAATAAGCTGCAATGTAAACATTCAGCATTGGCATCGGTTTCCTTCTCTAATAAAGACGACGGGTTTTGATATCAGTGACATCGCCGAATTTTTCTTGCAGTTGAACGTCTCCCTGACGACGCCTGTGCGTGCGTGTTACATAATCGGTGCAGTTTGTTCTGACAGGATACGGCGTGCAGTGACAGTGAAGAAGGTGAGGAACTGCAGCCAAAGGACGGACGGCCGTATCGACCCTGCTGGCCACTCCCCTCGCTCCGCAGGGATGAAAAAAAAAAGCCAACCGTCGGCATATCGCATGAAATCAGCAGTATCAAAAAATCTGCCGATCACAAACACAATTTAAAGGAGATACTCCGTAAGCATCATAAAGTCACTAGAACAAAAGACTATAGTCTATCTGCCTATTAGATTGGCATATGAAAGTGAGGGTCTATAAAGATTTTGTTACATTTATTACAAAATTAGATTGTTTGTAGACTCCGTTTCAGGCATGCACAAAATTTTACATATCATTAACCTTTTAAAGTCTAGCGGTAACTTTACATACGACCAGGTTTAACATTAAAAAATTCTACGTGGTGCCCACATTGCGTTTATGTGTTTTGTACGGATCTCAGCACAAACAGCAACTTTTGCCTTATAAAACATTAAGAGACTGGTTTTTATAACCGAAGTGGAGAGTGTTTACAGCGCGGTACGCACTGAGTCCTTATATTAAACAGATACGCTTCGTCTTTGAAGGGTTAATGTCACTTTTGCAGGCATACAAAATATGGAACGCCTGGTGTTTCTGTCACACGCATAAATATGTACATCTACAGACGCTGAATATAAAGTACAGCCCATACATCTTACGGTATATATAAAAGGTTTGTTTCTAGCGCCTAGATTCTAGTTTCTAGGGCTCTTAATTTTAAGCATTTATATAAGTGTGTACACTATACATTATGAGAATGCATCTAGTTTCCATAGCGATTTCCTTGCTTGTATTCTGGCATCTTCCCACACACGTCCAAGATACAATCCACACAAACTAAACGTCATACTCAGCTGCAATACAAGGCGGTCTGTTCCTAGACCCCACAAACGCGCAGCTGTGGCGACACTTTTTTGCTATGTTGCAGTGTGAATGCGATGCCAGGAAGCTGCCGATGCGTGGCTGGTGTCTTCGTCTCTTGTGTCGCGGCAGCAAACACAACTTCTTCGTTTACCATCTCAGGAACTGCATTATTCCTTGCATCTACCGCAGGCCACTGCACAGTCTGACAAACAGAACTTGCATGGATCCCCCGAACCTCTATGTCTGAGGTGAAGTGCTATTTACCCCCTATAAAGACAGTGCCACTGTGCAAATAAGTTCTATACACACGTGTTATTTGGTGCAGCACGAACTGTTATGTTGTGTTTTGATATGCTATACTGGCACGTCCACTCTATTAACAGGTCATGAAGTCTATTCTTTCTTCAACCTCGGCGCTCGATGGGGGTTGGTGGTCAACGCTACGCCCCCGGCTGCTTTACTACCAGGAAAGAGACACGGTACCCACTATAGAGGAAGTTGGGTAGGCCCCCAGGGCCGGTCTGTACAGGTGAGGAAAATCTCACCCCTCAGCGGGATTCGATACCCGGACCGTCCAGCCCGCAGCGAGTCACTACACAGACCCAGTTATCCCGGTTCACTGCACAGCATTTTGTCATTGGAGTGCAGCATATAAATATTATTAACATAATAACGATAAAAACATTTGCCATATATATCTTACGGCTAATAAAGTAACACCGTGTACGTTCCGTACTACTACATAGCGTTATCTTAAGCTAATAAAGTAACACCCTGTACGTTCCATATTGCCGTCTCTACATATATCTCGAAAACAGAACTCTGGAAAAATGGAACTTCGTTTGTTCTAAACATTACCTGTAAAAGGGCACAAAATTTGCAATTACACGCTGACAATTCCTTTGAGTCCTGACTCGCATGTACGCAGATACTCAGAGAGAAAGACAGGCCGTTACTTCCTGCTTTCCTATAGGCCTACTGTCAATCTGATATATGATACATGTTCAGCAACTCGCTAACAGCAGCAAAATAAAAAAAAAGATATATTTACATGATAAACTTTACAGCACTTGTGGTGTTGGTCGTTTCCATTAGTAACCCGTTCCTGTTTCCTTGTTATAACTTTTTTTTTTGTATTTGCGGCACTCAAATGTAACAAACGAACGGAACAAAGCACAAGAAACACATTCTAATTTCTTTTTAATACCTGCACCGTTGCTAATTTATTTCCCGTTTTTGAAAACTGTAAATGAAACATGTTCTTGCTGCATAACCATCAGCTTACATTACGCTGCACTGCTTTACGATATGTACAAATTAGTTCCAATTAAATATTTTATGCTAAAAGTCTAATTACGTGCTATTCACGCTACTGTAGCCTGCACTGTAATTACGGCGCGGTGGTGGACCGACAACCGCGGAGAAAAGATAAATGTACTCAGACATCAAAGTCTACTAATGTCACTTTGACAACCACAAATCCCCAACACACCAACTACCCTGGAATAGAACCCGGGCCTCAGCAGTGAAAAGCCGGCGAAAAACCGCCTGCGCCATGGCACAACCATTAAAGTTAATATCTAAGCAAGGGCTGTCCATAAAATCATATTGATGTGTGACAAATACAGCAGAACCCGGTTATAACGACATCGGTTTATATGACACCTCGTCTATAACGTGAGATATTCTATGGTACCAATTAATTCCTCACTGTTAACCATAACGTTGTACTCCTCGGTTATAACAACGCTCGTTTATAACGACACAAAATATTCAGTCCATTTCATGACGTTATAACCGAGTTAGACTGTACTTACTGCGAAGTTGCGATATCTCGCTATAGTCTTCGCCTTAAGGAAGCTGTTTTCATTCCAACTTTGGATCAGGGAACACAGTAAAGGGCCTCTCCTGTAATAATGTCGCATTACGTTCGCTGGTCTTCCGACAGCGCCAAGCAACCAGACGACAGACAGACACGGGAGGTTATTGTCATCTGTGATGTAAAGACGTGTGGTCTTGTAGAGGCTCACAGACGTTTCGGAGGATCCTGCTGTCCCTGATGACAGCAATCTTCATGATCAATGCCGTGAGGATTATCAAATATCACTGCATAAACTCAAGGATTAACAAAATAACGCAATAGCTATCTAGATAAGTTATAGCTAAGCTAGCTACTTCGCCAGACCAATAGAAATACTATCAAGGCGGTCACTGCTATTGTGTAAACCGAAACGGCGTAATTACCTGAAACACCCAACACAAGTCACCCCCATAAGTATTTATCTCATACATATTACACCAATATTGAAAAAAATACGTATGTACACAACATTTTTGATTTCAGTACATGACGCCATTGTAGGAAATGTTCCCGCTAAACATTGTGTGTACATTTCTTGTATCATCTTTGGTTGGAGCCAAATTTGTGCGTCTTCCACTCACCAGTTTCCTTAACCACTCAATAATATAAATAATTCCGCGTAATTTTCTCCAGTTTTTAAAATTTTGTTTCCAAATTCCTTCCAATTTCTACGTTTCCTTCAAATTGGGTGTTCCTTATAGACCGAAAGACATTTTGGTAATATGACGTCCTACACGCGAAAGCACAGCTTCTGAAAGGCCGCTGCACTGAGCCAGTGTGTACATTAGATATATGTCTTGTGCCATCAAAAACAGTTCGAAAACTCTCTGTACTTCGAACAAATAAAATTTATTTAAAATGAAAATATTGTAGCTTGAGACACAAAATTTGTCGGCATTGAAAAGAAAGGATGTGTAAAGTTTTACTCCGTGAACGGGGGCAGTGGGCGGGTGTTGGTGTTTCCACTGAAACAGTGGCGCAGAGGATTCTGAACTGAATAATTAAACCCACTTTTTCAGTTTAATGTAACCCTCCGGACGTCATACTCCGCCCGGGCAGCTGCCAGCACTGCGTCTAGGCGGAAGCAACAGCAGCCTCTAGACATTCTTTTGTTTGCCACGGCTCCTTACGTTCTTGAGGAACACAAAGCGGCAAAACAACAGAAAGTATTTCTCGTAACAGAGGACACGAGATGCTGCTGACGTTACCAACACCACAGCCATCACTGTGACACTGTAGCTTCCCTAGAACAAGCATTTCTATGCTAAGGTGACCTTCCTAGAGCATGCATTAATATATTATCGTGGCTTTCCTAGAGCAAGCATTAGTGTATCATTGCGGCTTCCCTGGGATGGGCGTTAGTGTTATTGTATTCCCTCTAACAACCATTAGTGTTATAATAAAAAAAGGGGATGCCTACGATTAAGTTCTTTCGTGTTATTGTGGCTTCCCCAGCACAGGCATTAGTGTTATGTCTTCCCTCTAACAACCATTAGTGTTATAATAAAAACACCCATGGATGCCTATCATTAAATTCGTTAGTGTTACTGTGGCTTCCCCAGCACAGGTATTAGTGTTATGTCTTCCCTCTAACAACCATTAGTGTTATAATAAAAACACCAATGGATGCCTATCATTAAATTTGTTAGTGTTATTGTGGCTTCCCCAGCACAGGCATTAGTGTTACTGTGTATTCCTTCTAACAACCATTAGTGTTATAATAAAACACAGAAGGGGATGCCTACGATTAAATTCGTTAGTGTTATTGTGGCTTCCCCAGCACAGGTATTAGTGTCTTATTATGGCTTTCCTAACACAAAATAATGCCCGTGTGTATTGTCATATTATTTTGTTGGAAATGTTAGAAACACGTCAATATATCTACACTGTTAGCACGAGTGAATGGTGAAATGGAAGGGATTTAGAAGGAAGTGCTGTGTTCTGAGATAATATCCTGGAATGTGCCTGGAGAAACTCAAGAGGAACAAAAAATTATCAACAGCCAAGATTCCAAACAGATATGCCCCGAGTTCAAATGTACACAGACACCACCAACCAATCCGTTAGGTCCCTGTAGTTGATACGTCACTCTAAAACAACGGAATGTCGGTGAGTTTTCATTTTGTTGATCCCTGTTCGCTGCACGCACAGAAGAAGTGCAGTAGCTACCAGAAGACGCATCGCCCTGCCCGCCCGCAATAACTCACGGTCATACACCGAAGCGTCGCAACGCTACATTACCGCCCATCCGTCTGTCTGCATTACAATGCCAAGCCACGCCCCCCAACTTTGTCCTCAACTCAGCCGGACCAATAATACATTCTCAGAGTCAGAAGCATCGGTATAAGAAATGCGGACGAAGCAGCTATTAAACAGAAGCAGCTGGTGGCGTTATTTGTCTCTGTCCGATCGAGCAAAGGGGCGGAGAAGATAGACGTACAGACAGGGACAAGGAAACCGCCACTGTGTCCTTTGCAGGCTTGCGTATGGATGTGTCTTGCCACAGAATATACGGTGAATCATATTTACTTGGTCGCCTGGTCTTGCTAACGTGTCTGCAGGTACGAAGAAACAAGGAGAAAGCTGCGTAAACAAAATCAATTAATATTTTGCCCTGTTCTTTGTATTCTACATCGTTAACGGCCCAACTGGGTTTCAGACCTCCGCCCTGTTTTCCCGAATTTTTGAACCCTGTTTACAAACATGTAGTACAATTTAGAGAGCGAGCGTGAAGAAACGAAATATGAGATGAGCTAGGCAAGTAGCATACAAGGGGAAAACAAGAGATATGTAAATTTCACAATATTCAGCCCAACAAAATGCACTCTGTTTTCAGATATTCTATATTACAGTATCTCTAAATCAGTCCTGCATGTTTCGGTCCCTTATGCGATCATAATCAGGGATTCATATCGAAGCAACATTTCACAAAACTGAACTAGCAAAGCATGTACTGCTACTATCGTTCTAGGATCCAAATTTTTAAACATATTTTGTACATTTATGTAATATTTTAAATTGATGACGCATGTTTATATGTTAATTAAATTAATGTTTTTAAAATTAATTTGCAGGATCTTACAAACGCACATATATTGTAGGGACTGAAAGTGAATGGACTGAGTTCGTGTCCAAAGTCGGGTTTTGGCATTATAGCAGTTTGTTTCAGGCTATTGGATTGTTTGATGATAATATTAAAGCCAAAAGCTACCGTCCATCTAGTGACATCTCTTTCTCACAAAATACTGTTCTAAGTTTTATCTTAACCGTTCAAATTCCAGCGACAATTACGGGGGTTTCAAATTATGACCCCGCGAACATGCTCACAGACGTGAATAGGTTAAGACTACTTCAGCGATTACGCCAGACTTACGCAGTCTCATAAAATGAACACCCTGCATATATAATACTTTGTGACATTAAGAAGCTCTGCATTTTAACCCATCAGAGTGCGTTTACTTGGTCTGTATAATTCTCACAAGAATTTTCCTACACTTCATTATCGGATCGGATTTCTAATGGACACGGCTTGTGTTTTCTGTGAGGTATACGCTGGTTTTTATACAGAACATAGATGAATTCCAGTCTTCAAAGAACTTTCAAGTGACAACCCTAAAAAATCCTTGCTGATCAAAAATGTCTAAGCATTTGTACTCACGCTTTCCAATTACGTAACAGAGATGAAAAATGTGGGTCACAATAAATTACCGGGACGAGGGGCCAATTCGGGCCTTCAGGTGAAAGACAAAGCAACGTGTCTGGCAATGCTGGCTTCCCCTTGCAAGCAGCTGTACGCCGACTTCTGGCATCTCATAGCTACTGGAACTCTAAATTCCTTACAGGTAAGTAGATAGGATTCATATCTTGCTAGCTGTTAGCTTGCTGGAGACGGAGAGAAACAGATTTTGATTTGTCAAGCCGTGGAGCAGACGCAAACTGCTGTGGTGTGAAGCCAACTGAAAACAGAGGGTAAATGAACAAGGGCAGTGAACACTTGTCGCAAAATGACGTAAAACAACATTACTTATCACAAAGTAGTGATTTTCACTTCGTTTTCACCGTGCATTTTCACATAACACTAGTAAATCACCAAACACAATGCACTATATTACGATAAAGTCATTTATTATTTACTGATATACCCCGACATGTTTCGGTGTTTATCAACACCATCTTCAGGGGGATGTCCGTGTACTTTTAAGACCCTCGCCACTTTGGATGTCTGTAGATGATATTAAATAATGAATTGTTAAAATCGTATGTCACATACATAACACTTCAACTAAAAAACTTCACTTACCCGAAAACTGGTTGAAGTGTTATGTATGTGAGATACGATTTTAACAATTTTATTATTTAATATCATCTACAGACATCTATCCAAAGTGGCGAGGGTCTCAAAAGTACACGGACATCCCCCTGAAGATGGTGTTGATAAACACCGAAACATGTCGGGATATATAAATAAATAGTAAATGACTTTATCATAATATAGTGCACTGTGTTGGTGATTTACTAGGGACAAAGTAATGAGTTTATCGTCCAGGTGACTTCTCTGTTTTTTTAATTTACATTTCAGCAACTTGAATCTTGGAAGAGGCAGACTTGTGTGCGAGAATAATATTAAAGTGTATATTAAAGATACGAATTCTGAATGATGTAACACAGCATATATTTCAATGGAAGGTTCTCTATAATAGGCTGATGAACAGGAATTATGTATCCAAAACGACAGTACAGACTGATCAGAAGGTAATGCCCCTTACTCAAGAGAATGCAGTTGACATGCACAGCGTGGGTAGACCCCTTAACACAAGCGACCACGATCGGGGGAAAACATACAGGTCCTGTCTCTATCACTGCACGACCTTCTTTCCACTGATCGCCACTTGTTTGGTGTTTCGTTTATAATAAGCCTAAAATCAAATTTATGCACAGCTGTAACCACACACAGAAAATAACTTTAGCTCACACGCACAAAACACAACTGCATTTCAGCCCTACGTATTTTTAACTGCAATACTTTCGTTAACTGTCACACACAAGGGAGGGTTGGCTTTCTCCAAGGCCAACCACTGTCAAGGTCAAATGAAAACTCCTCAGTCACTGACTGTAATTGTGGAAGTGAATTCGTAAGGATATGCAAGGAAGCGGGAAGGTAAAACATCAGCGTCTGCCGGCAAGAAGCGAAGGAAAAAGCAGATAGGCTCGACCATGATAGCGAAATTCATATCCGAGAACGGAAACGAGCATGTGGGATATAAAGCAAGATATCTAAGTACCGAAGGGCTACTTTAAGTCTTGGTTTCCTCAATGGCAAAGTCATAAGTTTTACCCACAGACGGAAGGCTAATGAAATAAAAGGAGCTGGTGATGGTAGTGTATTTACATGTAGACGGAATGAAATTAAACACCACAAAAACTAAAGTTTATAAAATAATTATTTTAATAGGCCATTATCGATAAACATAAAGCTGTGAAAAAATCACTGCGAAATAGGCGTCCAGTTATCATTCAATTTTCAAATTTTGTATTCTCTCAAGTTTGTGGCAGGCCCTATGCCATACGTAACTACGAAGCATTGGTCACCTGACTGCAGAGTCCACTGAAAATAAATGCCATTTTAGGCCACCACTTCAAAACAGTGGAAATATTTCTTTGAACCCACTTCATTGTCAGTTTGCTGTTCTTAACACAAATACGCATTATTTGGTTCATAACATCCGTCGGGAACTTCACCATCTGGAATGACGTCGAAGTTAAATTCACTCTGAGAACCTGCAGAGGTTCCAGCGTTAAGACGGCAACTGTGAACGGTTCTGCGGAGTTCTTATTTTTGCAAGCGCAAATTACGACAAATTTTTATCCATCATACAAACAGAACACAGAAAACTGCCAAAAGTACTGTTACAATGTGATTAAATTCAGTAACACTTTTTGATTTACATTCAATTGTGCTCTGAAATTTAATGTACACGTATATACATGCCGCGTATTACAGTAGAAAGGAACACGACAGAAAATGTATCTATAAAAGTAACATTAATGCGCGTTCGCGTAACCACTGTTGCCCTGGAAAAGCAGTAAATATTACATATTCTGAGTGTGTGTCTGTAGCCTTAGTTATGCAGCGCACAACGCGCATGCGCTGTATTATATTGTCATCTGTGGCCTGTCTGGCTGTACCATATTTTTCCACATTATCTCATAAACGGCACGATTTTCGGAAAGAAAAGTTATTGAACACAAAATGTGTGTTGTGTCTGTAAAACTGTCCGAAACACCTCCTTCTAAGAAGAATTTAGTGCCATATTGTCATAAATGTACAACATCTTTATGTAAAGTAACCGTTATTCTTGCCCGATTCTAACGAAACGTGAATTTTGTGGACAGACTTTCGAAAAACACTCAACTACCAAATTTCATAAAAATCCACCCAGTGAGAGCCGAGTTGTTCTATATGGACGGACGGACAGACACGACGAAGCTAGTAGTCGCTTTTCGCAACTTTGCGAACGCGCCTATGAAAGGTGAAATTTTTCCCTACACATACAATGAAGGCATAAAGGCAAGTGGAGTGTATTTCCACTCATTCTTAACGTCGAAAGTAGATGGAGGTGAGTGATCAGCGTCACACCCTCACTACGTTAGGAATCCCCGTCACCCGCTGAAAGAGGGTGTAGTGTATAATGCAAAAATGTTAAAAAGGTAACACATCTTAGGAGCAGATAATATTGCAAGTTACAAACTAACGACGTGTATCACATTTGACAGCTCTTTGCTTATACCTTTTAACAATGTATTTTCTTTACTCAGTGACTGGTGGACAGCCATGGGAGAGGGGATGTATGCACGTAACGCAGGCGCAGTACTGTGAATACAAAAACCTCTTTATTTCGTGTATCAGATGTATGTATTAACCTTTTAAAGCCTAGCGGTAACTTTACGTACCATCAGGTTTAACATTAAAAAATTCTACGTGGTGCCCACATTGCGTTTATGTGTTTTGTACGGATCTCAGAACAAACAGCAACTTTTGCCTTATAAAATATTAAGAGACTGGTTTTTATAACCGAAGTGGAGAGTGTTTACAGCGCGGTACGCACTGAGTCCTTATATAAAACAGATACGCTTCGTCTTTAAAGGGTTAAATAGACCAAGTAACGGTATGCCATTCAGGCATATAGGGGAGTCGATGTGTAGTTCCACTCATTCCTAACCTCGGCGCCAAATGGAAGTGAGTGCTGACGTTCACGCCTCGGCCGATTTACTCCCGGGAAAGGGAGTCGGTACCCGTTTTACAGGAGGCTGGGTTCTATAACGTGACGGATATGTTTGACGTAATATGCGCTTGGACCGTGCAGCCATTCTTTACGTATAGAGAGTATGCGAGGGGTTGGCTTCACTGTAATTAAAACACAAAGGAGTTACGGTCGAGTGTCGATAGCCCACTCTCGACCGAAAAATTGTAAACTCTCACTCACGCACGCGCATTAGGAGCACTCGAGTGGTGCTGGAGAAGAACTGCCCAAAACGAAGTGGGGGCTGTGAGAAGGAACTGGCTGCTGGTGGAACTCCGGGCCAACGGTTCCGGGTCCATGGGGCTGGAAAGAGTCCATATCACCTAGGGCGTTGCCGGATTCCGTCCCAGGACATTTGTCTCCCGATTTGCCTTCCTGTTTTATCATCATCCTTCGCCACTTTGCTCTCGCGTTCTGGAACCACACCTGGAACAGAGAGAACACCGTACAGTCTGGTAGGTGGGTGCTAAAAATTCTGGAGAACCAAGTTGCTTCCATCTTTCTGATAAATCTTCATAAATATCCAGGAATGACGACAACAGCTTTGACTCTGAGACATGGGTAACGTTCCTAATCTCCGGGCTAACCCTCCTCAGAAAACACACACCATAAACGTCTATATCACTTTAACCATTTAAAGACGAAGCGTATCTGTTTTATATAAGGACTCAGTGCGTACCGCGCTGTAAACACTCTCCACTTCGGTTATAAAAACCAATATCTTAATGTTATATAAGGAAAAAGTTGCTGTTTGTTCTGAGATCCGTGCAAAACACATAAACGCAATGTGGGCACCACGTAGAATTTTTAATGTTAAACCTGGTGGTACGTAAAGTTACCGCTAGGCTTTAAAAGGTTAAACTACTACGCCGTTTGTTAAGTCTTCATTTTATTCCAAGCCTAACGTCAAATTCAGCCATATCTCTACCCATATGCAACACAACGGAAAATAATAATATTAATTCGCATGCACACAACACAACTGCACTTCAGCTCAATATATTCTCACACGCAATACATCACCTACTGATTATAAACACCTAACGCCCTGATCTGCCGCTGCGTCCCAGCACCAAGGTCAAGCTGTGCTCATTAGTCCACAATAGTACCTTTGCCCTGCACCAAATGCAGGAGACTTTGTGGCAATAAGCATTGCTATGAAACTTTTAAAGCCTAGCGGTAACTTTACGTACCACCAGGTTTAACATTAAAAAATTCTACGTGGTGCCCACATTGCGTTTATGTGTTTTGTACGGATCTCAGAACAAACAGCAACTTTTGCCTTATAAAACATTAAGAGACTGGTTTTTATAACCGAAGTGGAGAGTGTTTACAGCGCGGTACGCACTGAGTCCTTATATAAAACAGATACGCTTCGTCTTTAAAGGGTTAACAGACTTTTCAAGTACACAAACAGTAAATCGTCTTCCCTTATGACGAGGTGTAAAGCTAACCTCACTTCCATACAGTGACGAGGTTAAGAATGAGTGGATCTATACATCCACTACCCCACACACCTTTACAGTGTGGTACGTAATTAAGCACAAGGGCGAATTTACGTTTAATCAATGAAGAGGACTGCAGATGTTTAACGCTGTACATCTTCGGTGCAGCCGATCCCAGTGGCCGCGCGGTCTAAGGCGTAGGTCTGCGGCCGAGCGCTTGCTGGGATCGTGGGTTCGAATCCTACCGGGGGCATGAATTTTTTTCTCTTGTACAGTGTTTGTGTAGTTAGGTAGAGGTCTCTGCGACGGGCCGATCCCTCGTCCAGAGGAATCCTACCGACTGTGCTGTGTGTCTGAGTGTGATCAAGTGAAAATAACCTCGACACCTACTGTGAGTAGGTAGAAGAGGGAAGGACTGCGAAACGAAGCGAAAAGAAACATCTTCGGTGCAGTTGTTTATTATGCAGATTTTTTAATAAAACCAAGTACTGCACAACTATTTTACAATCTTCAACATATTTCGGCCGCAATTATTCGCCTATCATCAGCGTATGATACATTAGTGAGTGGTTGGTTATTGTCAACAAATGTGTAATAAACAACCGTTCACTAATGTATCATACGCTGCTTGTTGTCTAAGGAAAGCATTCTCCCTGATGATGGCAGAATAATTGCGGCCGAAACATGTTGGAGATTGCAAAATAGTTGTACAGTAGTTGGTTGATTAACAAATCTGTAGAACTGCGGGTGTTAATGAAATCAAAATTGTATAGTGCAGAAGTAATTATCCAAATTTCTATAATTAAACAAATTTGGATAATTTTTTGTAGTTGCATTATCAATACAGTTTCGTACATAAAATATGTGGATAACAAGAAACAACGCCCCCCTCCCCGTCCCCTATGCCTTCATTCTATAAAAATCTGTGGACAGGTCTCATAAGAAATGGAATGAAGACTTCGTCACTTGTCTCGGACGGTGACGCTGTACAGAATTTAGATTCGACCGACCAAAGGTACTGCCCTATGACGTCACAATTCGAACAACTTCGTCCCCCCCCCCCACACGCACCACCCATGGCGCCCATTAACAGGGTTCAGAAAGAAAACACTTAAAAACATTTTTTAAGCGTAACATGACTTGAAGTCAGAACAGCAATCGGGTTCAACTTTGTCAGGCAGTTCTTCATTAATTATTCCACTGAAATGGATCCTAATGCAACAGCGCTGTTCGGAAAAGGTTTTAAGAAGGGGGGGGGGGCGGGGGGGCAGTCTTGTCGCGTGTTTGCCGCTCTCTCGTCTGAATTAAGGGTATGGACGGGCGTGATCAGGAGGCTGTTCTTCTCACGGCCGGTCCAGTTTCATTAACCTTTCGAAGCCGGAAATTAATACGTTAAAAATCCAGTTCCCACCTCTAAAAGAACACAGTCCGTTTCTATTACGAAAACCAAATGCTTAATGCTATACAAGGAAATAAACGCCTTTTTTAAAGAACGTCATCCCGTTGTGTTGTTAACAGTACTAACTATCTGACTGTCTAACTAACTAACTAACTAACTAACTAACTAACTAACTAACTAACTAACTAACTGACTGACTGACTGACTGACTGACTAAGTAAGTAAGTAACTAACTAAATGGAGCAGAGTCCTTCTTGAGAAGCTAACGGTTTCTCAGCTAGTCAAGAAAATCCCCGCATTTTATAAACCCGGAGGTTCATTACCGCATTCACAACAGCCCGCCACCTGTTCCCATCCTCAGCCAGCTCAACCCAGTCCATGCCTCATCCCACTTCTTGAAGATCAATTTTAATATTATCCTTCCATCTACGCCTGGGTCTCCCCAGTGGTCGCCTTTCCTCCGGTCTCCCCACCAAAATCCTCTATGCACCTATCTTTTCCCCATAGGTGCTACAAGTCCCACCCATCTCATTCTTCTCGATTTGATTACTCGAATATTTAGTGATGAGTACAGGTCGTTAAGTTCATCTTAAATCAACATCTGTCCAAACGCAACTAAATTCTATTTATTATATACAACTACACGTTTCGACCTATCGCAGGTCATCCTCAGGTTCACAATTTTAATAAATTTAATTGTATTTTACGAACTTACATAGTGTAGTTATATTTCTTCCTCAATGTTCTAAAAACCAGTTGTGAACCTGAGGATGACCTGACATAGGTCGAAACATGTAGTTTTGTCTAATATACTTTAGTTGCGTTTGGAGCGACGCTGGTGTATCTCTTCGTAAATAAACGCCATTTATTCTAGGAAGCATACAGAAGACAAAAATATAGTGCGGGGAGGGGGGGGGGCAATTTTTGTCAGGCAGTCCAACAACACTGCTTGACCTCGAAGTTGAAGGCAATAAGGTCCTTGGAAATGTCGGGTTATCACTTACTCTACGACACCGTGTCATATCCCTCAGGCTTAACTCTTCATCTTAAGACAGAATGTAGAATTAATATCGCATAAGATCATACCTCTAAAAGATATTTTTTTACCCAGATTGAAAAATGACGAAAATTTTAGCTGCTCTGTAATGGGCCCCATGTCAGGTCCGCGTTATTTTACGCATCTTTTGTAACACCCTGTACAAAACGAACAGTTTTCACACGTAAAACATTCTATACGAAAAATCATTCAAAATATAATGAGCACAACTCTGCCCCAAAACGAACCCACATCTGCTCATGCATTTTTATAAATTCCCGGCTACCAGAAATCACTAAGGGAAGATTCACCACTATCGTTCACCCTTCAGTGACGCCGGGGTTTGAATTCCACCTATTGCCCACGATCGAGGGGTTTAATATTATACTATTCTTAAATGTGTTCACGACCGTACTGTGCACCGAGGTTGTCAGAAGGTGAAGAATTAAAGGTCCGTACAGTGCACCGAGGCCTGCAGTGAAGGATTAATGTTAGACAGGTGTGTTATTTCTGTTAATTCATATGGTTAGATGAGAAGGATGAAGACACACTGGTCTTGGTTACAGATATCAGAGAGTTTGTTGGGAAAAACGAGGATTTCTTCCACCAGGCTACCCTGCACCAACAGCAGAACTCATTCCACCACAGAACCCTCAAGAAAGGGCAGAACTTATTCCACCAGACAACCCTATATAAACAGCAGAACTTCTTTCACCAGACAACCCCGTACAAACAGCAGAACTCATTCCAACTAGACAACCACGTACAAACAACAGAACTTCTTTCACCAGACAACCCTGTACAAACTTAAGAACTTATCCCACCACAGAACTCTCAAGAAAGGGCAGAACGTATTCCGCCAGACAACCCTATATAACCGGCAGATATTCTTAGAAAGATCACTGCGAATTATAATCGAAGCGAGAGAAAATTTTCTCTTTGGAGCATGTTCTCCCAATTTATTGGGAAATATAACAGAAATTCTCATGGTGAGTTGAAAATGCGAGATTTCGAACCAGTTTGAGGTTATGTTTGCACGTGATGGCTTCTGTCACTCGCCGCCCGAGGAAAAACCACACTTGTTAACATTCCTACAGGAGCAAGCGTAATCCACAACTGTTGTCGAGTATTCAATAAGCGGCAACAGATATGTCGAATTGTGTCTTCAAATCAACTGGGCGGTATTGCCACGCCACATGCACACATCTGCAACGTAATATCCAGAGGAAAGAATCCCGCCATAGAAGTCTGTTATCTGACGCGCATGGCATGCCCGCAGATGACGACAAATGACTGCAAATTATCTTTATTGGCGGTTTATTTGGTGACACTTGTCTAAAATATAAAGATTCGATACACAGGACTAGAACGTTTCCTATTCTTTTATATGGGTGTAAAACTTGGTCTGTCATATGGAGCTTGACGAGGATCGGGTGCTGAGGAAGATATCTGGGTCTAGGTGGAAGGAAATAACACGAGACTGGAGAAAACTACATAATGAGGAGCTTTATGGTTTCTGATGCACTCCAAATTTTATACGGGTGATCTAATCACCGAGTAAAACGAGGGTCGCGGCCTGTAACACGCTTGGGATAGAGGAGAGTTATATACAGGATTTGGTAGTGAAAAATGTGGGAAAAAGCCACTTGGAAGACCTAGGTTTAGATGGTAAGGTAATATTAACCTTTTAAAGCCTAGCGGTAACTTTACGTACAGCCAGGTTTAACAGTAAAAAATTCTACGTGATGCCCACATTGCGTTTATGTGTTTTGTACGGATCTCAGAACAAACAGCAACTTTTGCCTTATAAAACATTAAGAGACTGGTTTTTATAACCGAAGTGGAGAGTGTTTACAGCGCGGTACGCACTGAGTCCTTATATAAAACAGATACGCTTCGTCTTTAAAGGGTTAGAATCGATATTAAAGTAACAGGATCCGATGACATAGACTGGATTCATCTCGCTCAGGATAGGGGAAAATGGCGGGCTGTTGTGAACACGGTAATGAACCTTCGGGTTATCTACGTGGTAGGGAATTTCTTGACTTGCTGAGGAACTGTTAGATTCTCAGGATGAAGAGTGCACCAAAAATACACAAAATGCGGCACCGGCAGCAGTGTGGCCGTCCAATGTGCCCCGCATGCTGTACACATTGCCTACAGCTCGCATGCCGCGGCACGGCGTTGCTACGTCCCGCCCCGCAGATGGCTGGGCGCCAGTCGGACCGCTTCACTGTGGCCGGGAAGCAGACACGCACTTTGCCGATGAATGAAAGCGACGTAACGCGTCAAGTCAGACGGACATCTGAATCGCGATAAATGTAATGAAAAAGCTTACATAAAATGACGCTTGATTAACAAATACGCAGGCTACATCTGTATCGATTATATACGGCACGGAGAGATAATGACATCCAAACATGACAACGTAACTAGATTTAATACAAAGTTACGACCTGAACTGAAAACAACTTTGCAAGGAATGGCGTCTAAAAGGGCCACAGGAGTTGTGAAAACTTTTAAGGTCGACATGTGATACCGTGTTCTTTGGTAGAAAGATATTAAAGTTTTCGGATAAATTTAGGGAAGAATTCTCAGAAACGACGGTAGCTGTATAGGTCCGAATTATACGGCGTTACATTCAATACAACAGCTATCTTTGTAAAAATTTATTACTGATGTACGTTTTAATGTCAGTTTACCTAAAATTGATCCAGCCAAATGTTACGTACTGATGCATCAGTTATGTTACATAAATTAAATTGCGATATGAATCTGAACAAAGATTTAGGACACGTTATCGTGGCGCTGCACGTTTCTTTGCTTTTACATTATTTGATTAAACAAATTCCAAATCAACAATAAATAATCATGCAGGAGGAATATTAGTGACAGCTGATTGGTTGTGCAGTTTGTTGCATCAAATATTGTAAAATCGGCCTATCGCACGGAATATGGATTGCCTTAAATTTGCTTTGCTCTTGTAGTTCTTGCATAAATGGAGTTTAAGAAGATTATTTTGTGGCGCATTTTTCTGAACTCTTTAAAGCCCAGTGGTTACTTTATGTACCGCCAGGTTTAACATTCACAAATTCTACGTTCTGCCCACACAGTGTGTTTATGTGTTTTGTGTGGATCTCAGAACAAACAGCGATTATTTCTCTATACAGCATTATGGTTTTTATAACCGAGACGGAGTGTGTTAAAATTTACATCTCAGAACTGGCTTTATATAGCTACCAATACGTACCAGCAGCACACGTAACAATGCGTGATATGACCTTAATTAAACTGACTGCCGCTAGCTTCGTGGGTACAGGGGGTTTCTTAATCAGATACTCTAACGGTCATAACAAATAAACACATTGCCAATTAAAGACGTTCCGCTATTATTTTTAACAAAAAACTATGCTTTTAATTAAACAATGAGTAAACTTCAAAGCAGCCATCACAAAAATGTATCCGCGGATCCCCTGGTAAATAGTCGCTGATCCCTTGGAACCCACAAAGCACAGTTTGGGGAACACGCCTACAGGCCTATATGAAAATACGTGTTTGTTTACACCAAGATAATGGGACTGTTAAACGTATTCTGCAGTATGTCGCCGTACACACTGGTATATGTACCGACGTTTCGGAACAAGCATCTGCTTTACAATCAGCCTAGCAAGGTGTGGCGTCACATCCCGGAAGACCTTAAAAACTTGGAAGCACTGTCGAACGTTCACAGTCCACTGTCATTAGTCACTTATCTGTCAGACGGTGTGTAGGCCTGGTTCGGTACCCTGAGGGGTTGTAAGCGGGAGACGGGGGCGGCAGAATGTTGGCCCACGGCCCGGCAATCCGTCAGCCCCCGCCATACATTTCTCATCGCGCATGCGTGCCTCAAATACCGCATCTTCAGCCAAGCACCGGCAATTAGCGGAAATAGAAATAAACTCCACTCAAACGAACAAGACTCAAAGGGGAGAAAAACATACATCAATCTACTGTAAGGTCTCAAGATGGGTCAGCTACCTAAATAGAAATTTGGTACGGCTTTTAGAAAAACACCGAACGCTACTCTGTAAGACATGAGACGTGTGTATTGGTTTCCGGCTTAAAACGGCATGAAGTATTAGTTTCATAAATTTAATGTGTTCAATGTCCGTGCACTATATCATACAAAAACACTAATCACCAACAAATGCACAAAGAGAGTTTTATCATCAATCGTGACACACTCCTACATGTTTCGACCCTGCTGGGTCATCTTCAGGGAGAAACTTTCGTTACCGTTACACTAAGGTTGCACTTTA
>BLKM01000417.1:771272-790854 GCA_013340265.1 Coptotermes formosanus | reverse complement strand
CGGCAATGTGAAGCTATGCTGAGGCATAGATGGAAGGCTAATATTAAAATGAATCTTAAAGAAATGTTATCAGGTCGCGTGGACGTGATTAATGTGTCTCATTGTATTCGCAGACCTTTCCCTCTTCTACCTACTTGTTCACAGCAGGTGTCGAGGTTATTTATTTTCACTTGATCACACTCAGACACAGACAGCAGTCGGTAGGACTCCTCTGGACGAGGGATCGGTCCGTCGCAGAGACCTCTACTCTACCTGACATCACAAACACTGTACAAGAGACAAACATCCATGCCGGCGGTGGGATTCGAACCCACGATCCCAGCAAGCACTCGGTCGCAGACCCACGCCTTAGACCGCGCTGCTACAATGTGTCTCATGAGAAGGTAAACTGGCGGGCTGTTGTGAAGACGGTAAAAATTCTTCTTCCATAAAATGCAGGGAATTTCTTGACTAGCTAAGCATGCATTTAGTTACATAGGCTGTGAGGGTCTTGTAGCTGAATTTTTTTAAAAGTTGATGAGTCTTCACCTTCCATAACACAATTTTCTTTTCATAAACTCAACAACTCTACCAGGGCTCCTGGATAGAGGCAGACAGCGGGTGTATCCGAAGCCTTTGTGCCTACTCAAGATTTGGAGTTCATATTCCTTAATACATTAACCCTTTAAAGACGAAGCGTATCTGTTTTATATTAGGACTCAGTGCGTACCGCGCTGTAAACACTCTCCACTTCGGTTATAAAAACCAGTCTCTTAATGTTTTATAAGGCAAAAGTTGCTGTTTGTTCTGAGATCCGTACAAAACACATAAACGCAATGTGGGCACCACGAAGAATTTTTTAATGTTAAACCTGGTGGTACGTAAAGTTACCGCTAGGCTTTAAAAGGTTAATGTATTTGGTATACCTTTAGACTTTCGTTGAGGACTGTGCTGGAGGTAAGACGCCATTGAAAACTTTCAGATGGTTAAAAAAAAGTGAAGTGAGAAAAAAGTGCGGTGGATATTGGATACAGGCGACACGTTTCTGTTGTTCCGCGCTCGTAAACTTCGATGTGAAATGGAGAGGAACCCCCGCCCTACGGTTCCCACGCCTCGCCCCCATGCACGCGGCTCCTTCATTTCCAAAGGCTTCAGTTACGACGCGCGGGGAGCAAGAAGCATGACTTGGAGCTAATGTTTTTGGATGTAGTAGGAGGGCCCTTAGCGCCGATAGCTTGCTGTCTCACTGGAGCTGTGCATTTCTGTGCGGAATAGCATATAATATGGTGTTGTTTATGATAGTGTGTACCGCGAAACATTTTTTCAGCGAAAAGTTAAAGAGAAACAACACAGACTGTTGTCATTACAGACTTAATACTAGAAACATGTATTGAATTATCGTTAGAAATGGATATATATCACGCTGGAGGAATTCTTTACAGTCTATCGCTAATTTGTGACAGGTGTTTTGTGAGCCCGCTACGTTCTGCTTATTAACCCTTTAAAGCCCAGTGGTTACTTTATGTACCGCCAGGTTTAACATTCACAAATTCTACGTTCTGCCCACACAGTGTGTTTATGTGTTTTGTGTGGATCTCAGAACAAACAGCGATTATTTCCCTATACAGCATTAACTGACTGGTTTTTATAACCGAGACGGAGTGTGTTTACTGCGCGGTACGAGGTGAATCTTTAGATGTAATTCAGTTTAATCTTAGTTTTAAAGGGTTAATTAAGTAATACCTGGTGGGTGTGCAGTGATTACAGAGGGGTACAGCCTTTCTTGAAAATCGAGTAGATTTTAATATTTTTGTGTAGGGGTTTGAGCTTGCAGAGCATGAGAATTATGGTATTGTGATATGTGACGCCGTGTCTGTAGACCTACCTGCTAGCAAAATACACAGCATCACCGTACAGTCCCGTAAGGTTTAGTTCCCTAGTCGCAAAATTCCTCAACACTTAACGGAACTCCAGTGTTCATTACCGCGTTCACAACAGCCCGCCACGCGTCCGTATCCTGAGTCAGATGTACTCATCCCACAAATTTTTCTCCTAAGTTCCACTTGAATATTATCATACCATTTCAGTAAATTTTTCCGAAATTATATATGTACATACCTTACGAGTAAAATGCATACATTCCTCTTATTTACTCTGCATGCTATTTGTCCCTCCAATCCTTTCTTCGGCATCGCCCTTCAATGACAGGGCTCCTCATTATGTATTTTTCTCGATCCTCCTGTTAATTGTTCTCAGCCCTACCGCTTAAGCACGACCCATTTCGTCGCAAGCGCCACGCACGGTTGTTTTGATAACTAATAGGCAGGGATTAGCATGCGGGTTGCAGCGCCATGACTCACGAAGGGTGAGAGGGACGGGACGAATTTAGCCGGAATGTTAGGGGGAGGGGGGAGAAGAAAGATAGTTCGTTTGCTTAAAACTGAAATATTGTTCATTTGCATGTTTATTTAGCTGCTATTCATTTTCGTGTTATCCACAGGCATGCTTAGTATTCATTAGCACCCCTGACCTTTCTTTTGTATGGGTGTGAAACTTAGTATTTCATATTTTTATGTTATTCATACCGTGCATATTGGTACAATTAATACATCGATCAACTTGCGCACTTAAAATACATTCGTAGTCCTTCCCTCTTCTACCTACTCACAGCAGGTGTCGAGGTTGTTTATTTTCACTTGATCACACTCAAGTACATACCACAGTCGGTAGGACTCCTCTGGACGAGGGATCGGTCCATCGCAAAGACCTCTATCTGACAACACAAACACTGTCCAAGACAAATATCCATGCCCCCGGTGGGATTCGAACCCACGATCCCAGCAAGCGCTCGGCCGCAGACCTACGCCTTAGACCGCGCTGCCACTGGGATCGGCTAAAAATACATTCAGAAGGAAATAAAACTGCTACATGTTTCGGCACCGAGGCGCCATTATCAGGGAGTTATCTGAACAAAGGAATATAGGACAGCACGCTTATGTAGGTATTGTGTCGCCCTTATTAAAATGAGTAAAATATTAAAATTCCAAACTACGCAAAGTTAAGAATCATAAAATCACAATGTTGTAAATTTAAAATTTTTGAAGTCAGGGGTTCCAGGTAGAAGTTTAGGGGTACAGAATATATTGAGACTGACGACAGGACGCTGGGGCAATGGGTGTACTTCAGAGGGAGAATGTAACGGGACGCTGTAGCATTCACCTGTGTACGACGCTATAAAAATATCCAAATGCGTGACCTAACAGACTTAGTGCTGATTTCACGCTTCCGCCGCGGTGTTAAACTAGATCTTCGCTCTTCTAAGATGTTACGCAGCGTAGATTTGTAGTTAACCGACGTTTCAGGACAACCTATCTTTCCAGTCTTCTGGGGTCAAGAAGTTCAGATTGTTTGACGCTTGAAATATAGACCGTTAGGTTGTTCCGAAACGTCGGTAACTAACTGCCAATGTACGCTGCATAAAATCGCAGAAGATCGGAGATCTCTTACATAGTGTTTCATGATAAATTTATTGCTTAGACGTTACTTGTGTCAGTCTTGTTTTAAGCACTTATTAACGTTGACAGTAAGCAGTCTGAGTTAGTACACGGTTTCTTGTTTCATGTCATAGATTGTTAACATATTCCATGGAGTGTGGAATCCTTACGGAGTTCGGAGTACAAATCTAAGCAAGCTCAGTGGAAATTGAAACATTTCTGGGATGGTGTAGATTCATATCGGGTTTGTTTATCTATGCGTGAACATTGCTCTGTGGTGCAAGAAACCTCCTTAGTATGCACCAGCATGGCATGTGTTTGTGTGCGAAATGCTGGCTTGTACTATGCGGATCTTATCCGACAATCTTTCAGGTCTCATTTCTGAAAGTACGATATTTTTCTTCAGCCCACAAAAAATATAAATATTTTTCTTGTTATATTTGAACATCACCCTCAGTAATTATCATCGTACTGAATAATTTATTGTCCATTTGGACGTTTTATGCACATTCTTACAAAATTGGCCCCCCCCCCCCCCGTTACGAAAAGGTTAAATAAAAGATAAAAATTTTGTCTGCTTTGTGTAGTGTATGGAGGAAGTAAAGGGTATAACTCCATGCATTGTAAATTAGATATTAACCCTTTAAAGACGAAGCGTATCTGTTTTATATAAGGACTCAGTGCGTACCGCGCTGTAAACACTCTCCACTTCGGTTATAAAAACCAGTCTCTTAATGTTTTATAAGGCAAAAGTTGCTGTTTGTTCTGAGATCCGTACAAAACACATAAACGCAATGTGGGCACCACGTAGAATTTTTTGATGTTAAACCTTGTGGTATGTAAAGTTACCGCTAGGCTTTAAAAGGTTAATTGATGTGATTTATTAGTTTTGCGCTTCCGGCCGCTTTAACCTCCGGGATAACACCATCTGTATAGGAGATTGTGTGGGCCCACTAACCAGTGTGGACATTTCTGTCAAAAAATCTTTTACCTTGGCCTGGAATCGGACAGTGACTTGTCGACCGTCCGGTGGCGTTTACCTTAGTCACTATACTGACTGACTGAGTTATTGCGACTGTTTGTTCAAATACAAAATTTACAGGTTAGAACTTCCATCTAAATTACAGAACTGAATGTTCAAGAACGCTGTTGGACACGATCCAAAGTCAGTTCAATCAACTTCCAATCCTCACGTCCATCTTTCCACTTGCTCCTCGCACCTCCAAGCGACTCTTTCCTGGAGCTGTCTCTAATTTTGTAGGCATAGTGATTTGACTCCGCATTATAAGCGCATTTGCGAAGCCCCCTTTCTGTTTGGAAACCCCCTTGCCCAAAAACACTTTGATTGAAACTAAAACCATCTATGCAACATGCCCATCCCATCATTCTTTAGTTGAACAATGTAATAAAATTTGGCGCATGATATGCATGTAGTGAGGCACGCGGTGCCGCAATTGGTTGAGGCACTGCGCTACAGGCTGGAAGATCGCGGGTTCGATTCCCGATAGTGACATTGTAATTTTTCGTTGACATAATCCTTCCGGCTGCACTGTGGCCCTGGGGTCGACTCAGCCTCTGACAGAAGTGAGTACCAGAAATATTTCTTTGGGGTAAAAGCGGCCGGCGCTTAGGGCTCACAACGTTATGACATTCATGTGCCGATTGTCTTGAAATCTGGGAGCATCAAAATCGGCATGTGTAGGCCTGTATATAGGGATAGCATTACCTTTGTAGGCGTTTATTAATTACGAATTTAAAAATCATAGTTTTTTGGACATCGTGCATTCCCCGTCTTTCAAATAAAGTTATGCTCATTTGGGCCAAGTATGCAGAATTATATTTATCTGTACTGAACTGATCGGAATTTCATTCACACTTTTACATGAGGGTGTGGGACGGATCATTAATTTTAATTTAAACGCAGCACGGTGTGCTGAGTCCAAACATGCTAGGCATATACCATCGTCGGAATGGTGTAGAATTGCATTTTTTTTAGTGGTGAAGGGCCCCGCAGCAGACGCTACGGACGCACCGCAGCCTTGACGCTTCTTGTGCAGCCCTGTGATGTAGATGGCGATGATGATTATTATTTTTTGTCCTTTTCCTAGTAATGGAGCACCGTTGGAATGAAATTGACAGGGGAAAACCGAAGTACTCGGAGAAAAACCTGTCCCATTGCCACTTTGTCCACCACAAACCCCACATGGACTGAGCCGGGATCGAACGCGGTCCTCCGCGGTGGGAGGCCGGCAGCTAACCGCCTGAGCCATGGCGCGGCCTTAGAATTGCGTTACAAGTTATGAACCTTCCCATCATACCCCTCTTTCAGCTTCCTCCATCTTTCCCCTCTGCACCCTATTCTCGAACACGTTTGCTTTATGTTTCTTCCTTATGGGAAATCTCTGAAGGCGCAGAGAGTAAAGTCTGTCCCTGTATTTTATATTCACACCATGCATGGTCTCTAATATATTATTAGCATTATATAATAATATAGCTGTCCCTGTATTTTAACCATTTAAAGACGAAGCGTATCTGTTTTATATAAGGACTCAGTGCGTACCGCGCTGTAAACACTCTCCACTTCGGTTATAAAAACCAATCTCTTAATGTTTTATAAGGCAAAAGTTGCTGTTTGTTCGGAGATCCGTACAAAACATACAAACGCAATGTGGGCACCACGTAGAATTTTTTAATGTTAAACCTGGTGGTACGTAAAGTTACCGCTAGGCTTTAAAATGTTAATATGACGACAGAATTCAGTGGAGATCAGGGGAATTGTATATCTGGCATGTTTCCTGGCATTGCATGTGAACATAATATGTCATACACCCTGTAGTCGTGTAAGTGTGGATGGTATTTATTCTTACCATTAATTATACCCGCATTGCATGTACCAGATACTGGCTGTGACACAAATATGTGCTTCAATAAAGCATCGATAATGGCCTGTCTGGATGCGTAACCATTGCCTTATTGCGATTTGCAACGTAGGCAGATCGGGTAGATCTACTATCGACTCTCTGTTGTTTTAATTGCTGAGGAACACGCGCTTCTTAATTAAATATTTCCCGCCAGATGACAGCAGCTCTGCTATTCGTCATTACCGCTAATGAGTAGCGATGCCGATTACACGTGTTTCAGTGTAAAACTGTGTTAACATGTGCAGGTTTTAATTGTTGATACAGGGTGTTCTCCGACAGCCTCACGACTGTCTTTCTAAGTTGCCCAAAGATTCATCAGCGTCTTCGATTTGAGGTTCTCATAGTGGTGTGGCTGAAGATTCAAGTTTTCTATGATGTGAGGTTTTGTTGTTGGACGAGTTGTTACCGACGTTTCGACATTCATCTTCAGGATCAAGCGAAATCCCTTCCTTGGACCATATCCCACGTTTTGTTTAGATTCACACAATCTTAAAGATACATGTAAGATATCCGTCCGTGTCTGTCCGTCTGTCACACGTTTTCCAACCACTTTTTTTGTATTTTCTGTTCTGGCATAAATTTTCGCGTGTGCTGTTCATGGTTATGCGCCTTTTTAGCCTGTGTGAATGGTGGATTTTATAAACGTCGTTATTCAGTTTGCGTCACTTTATTTTTTGTTGTTGAATTCGTAGGCAAGAGTCCTTGAGAAGTTGATAGCAGCTCAAGTGGTGAAAAACTTTACAGATTTTTATGGATCCCAAAATATCATTGCCGTATTCACAAGAACCCCCAAATGGTACCTGCGCTGGGTTACACTTCTTCACATCCTTTTTAATATAGTTCCAGTATTACCCTGCCATCTGTACTCGTCTCTTTCAAAGTGGTTTCCCTTCATGTTTGCCGACTCAGAATTTTGTATGCAGTTACAATCCATCCAGTGTATGCTACACGTTGCGCCACTCTCACTTTATTTGGTTTGAACATTCTAATAATTTTGCCACGTATACAAGTTTTGAACACATCGTGTCTAAATATTTACCAAACCGCTTATTTTAAATACCTAAATTTATTTTCACGTCTCAGAATCTGAGAGCCTTGAACGACAAAATCTGTGCAGGGTTTGTTCTAACATTTGGATCTGTAAGAAAGGAAAGTAAACACTTAAAGGCCAATTTTCTGCACTAAAGAAAATTCCGGATATAAACAGTATCGATTTTCCCTCATTGCTGCGGTTGGTGTCGTCTTCTGTTGTAGGAAACAGGTATCCCAGAATCTAAAGTTAAAAATATACGTACCTGTGACGTAACAGCTTCCGAAGTATTTCCTTTGATATCTAGCTTCATATATTTCTCGTATCTACATCTCGGGTTTCCTAAACTGTTTCTTTCCGTACTTTGTTATATGACTTCACGCTTGAAAACAGTTTAATTTGATTAACCCTTTAAAGATGAACTGTGTTCGTTTTTATATAAGGGTTCAGTCCGTACCGCGCAGTAAACACTCCGTCTCGGTTATAAAAACCAGTCAGTTAATGCTGTATAGGGAAATAATCGCTGTTTGTTCTGAGAGCCACACAGAACACATAAATACACTGTGTGGGCAGAACGTAGAATTTGTGAATATTAAATCTGGTGGTATATAAAGTCCGTACCGCGCTGTAAACACACTCCGTCTCGGTTATAAAAACCAGTCAGTTAACCTGTATAGGGAAATAATCGCTGTTTGTTCTGAGATCCACACAAAACACATAAACACACTGTGTGGGCAGAACGTAGGATTTGTGAATGTTAAACCTGGCGGTTCATAAAGTAACCGCTAGGCTCTAAAAGGTTAACGCTTGTGTTCATGTTGAATAAACACAGAACTAAATGAATAATCACAAAATCTGTCGGGCTTGTGCTTCGGCAACTGTGACATTACCAGTGTGGCTTAGCACTGCTGCTGCCGGATTATTTACTGCGCCCCCAGACGCCGCCAATGGGGTGACAGTGCAATGACGTATTGGCTTTGCAGTGCAGAGTACAGATTTATGGAGTCGGCCGTGTGCAGGCTTCCTTCAGCGACAGACTCTGCTTAATTGGGTGATGTTGCTTTAAGAACTGTTTCTCCCCATACCGACCCCCTACTTTCAGCACTGAATCTCTCTTTACACAAGTATTTTTTTTATCCCTTTAACTTTGAAACTTGTGTGATTCACCAAGGTATACAAGAGCACTGGTTTTTCCGGGGCCCCATTCAAGTGGGGGGCCGCGGTGGCGCAGTTGGTTGAGGCACTGCGCTACAAACCGGTAGGTCGCGGGTTCGATTCCCGATGGTGTCAGTGGATTTTTTCATTGGCATAATCCTGTCAGTCGCACTATGGCCCTGGGGTCGACTCAGCCTCTAACAGAAATGAGTACCAGGAATATTTCCTGGGGGGGTAAACGCGGCCGGTGCGTAGGGCTGACAACCTTACCACCTTCAAGTGCCGATTGTCTAGAAGTCTGGGAGCCTCGACCTCCTGGAACCCTAAGGGCCTGTCCAGGCCTGTAATGGGACTGCTTTACCTTTACCTTTATCCATTCAAGTGACCTGCCTGTTTCATAGTACTCTTTATAGTTTGCGGTTTTCCTACCCGCGGCCACTCTGTCGCATGACAGCAGACCCACCACTATGAAAACACACCTGGTTATCGAAGAACTCTAATTTTACAATTATGCACATTATATTATATTGTACTTATATTGTATTGTATTGTATTATACTTACATTAGATTATACTTTATTTTATTATAATTATATTATATTATATTTTACGTATATTATGTTTAAACTTTTAAAGCCTAGCGGTAACTTTACGTACCACCCGGCTTAACATTAAAAAATTCTGCGTGGTGCCCACATTGCGTTTATGTGTTTTTTACGGATCTCAGAACAGACAGCAACTTTTGCCTTATAAAACATTAAGAGATTGGTTTTTGTAACCGAAGTGGAGAGTGTTTACAGCGCGGTACGCACTGAGTCCTTATATAAAACAGATACGCTTCGTCTTTAAAGGGTTAAAGCCCTTACAGAATATGTCAAGGTTAATCTCTGTTTCCCTGCACCTCACTTTGTGAGACTGCATAGCGGTGTTGGTTGCCACGAATCTTGTAATGCGGTTTTGGTACCAAAAATAAATTAAATAATCGAAATGTAAGCAGACGAGGCGTTGGTCTTTTGTATTCCACGTGTAAGGTTTTTGGCGCCTGCAGTGTTATTTATTTACACTGTTCATTTGTTCAAAGGATAATATTAAAGCACGTAGATTTGGGAGGGACCCGGCATAGTGAAGTCTGCTGGCCGTTTATTTACAAACGTATTCACAACAGGCGCTTCCCAACATACAAAAATAAACCTTAAAGCGTACACTGTAAACCTCGCGTCGCATCCTTTGTGCTAGAGACAGATTAATTATTGGGCGAGGTATTGTATTTAGGGTGTATTACCTAGACTGAGGTCGACTGTTATTGTCTTTGGGATTTGACGCCGTGTGATTTGGTGGATGAATCTATGTACCGACCAGTCTACTGCCTTAATCTTCTGTGGAGATTAGTCTTGTGGGATGTTACGCCGTGTAGTTTGGTAGACAAATACCACGAAATTTTTGTGGAAGCAAAAATCTCTTTATTCACTGAAGATTGAGGCACTAGGTTATTACGAAACGTAACTCTCCACCAGAGTACACGGCGTCATATATGGCGTCATATTGCAAAAGACAGTAATATTCATATTTATAACCAAGAGGACGCGAAGTATCACGTGGCACGGTGTGAAAGTACTTTACTATCCAGTGCTGCCAGATTTGCGAAAGAAACTTGCTTTTTGGAAGGTTTCCAGACGTCGCCTCTTTGTCCTTCTGGTAAAAGCAACGTGTAGATAAAGATGAGTATGGTACATTGGTGGAATGATACTGACAGGGGAAACCGAACTAATCGGAGAAAAACCTGTCACAATGTCACTTTGTCCACCACAAATCTCATATGGATTCACCTGGGACCGAACCGGGGCCTCCGTTTTGAGTAGCCCGCGTGTAACCGTTTGAATCACATGGCAAGATTGTCATGTACCAGATAGTTAAATTATCAGTTCGTACCTCACAGTAAACACCCGTTTTCCGTTTATGGACCAACCGTTTTATACTCCTTGGGGCAAATAGCCGGTGTTTCCATGATATGTATTCTCTACCCTATACTACTGGAATACAAGTTCAAGGAAGATGTGATGGGTGGATCATGTGGAACGCGTAGGGCTATAAGGAATTTGTAGCATATTTATTTGTAGGACGTGAAAGCAAGAGATAGCTGTGGACTGGCAATCTGCTTAGGTTAGTTTAACGTCGATTTCAAGCATACATGGAGCTTTACGTTCACTCTCCCATACGTCTTGACTCGGTGCTTGATTAAGCACAGATGCAATTTTATCTTTGCCTATTAAAAAGGTTTTGAGGGTGAAGTGTGGATTCAGCTGGCCCAGGATATGTTCTAGGAACATTCGGTTTTCATAAAAGGGGGGTTCGTGTGTTTAAGTTACTGACTGTCGTGTGGCACCAAGTTGATAGTCACACTGTGAGGTACAGCCTGTTTCTGCAGCAATATATGTTGCCATGTGGGTTCAGTCATAGATCCGTATTGTACAGTGCCTTGTTTCTTTTTAACCGTTCAGAGTACAGCGGTTACTATACTTACCGCATGCCATAACATTAACGAACATTGCATGTGCCCACGGAAAGCATCTGTAAGGATGTTACAGTAAAAAGGACTCATGTAGCTTAAGCAGCATTAAGTGACCGGTGTTCGTAATGGTAGCGCAGTGTGATCTAAGAAATGAATTTTTAAATGATTGACAAAATTCTGGTTTCATATAGCTACAGAATGTTGCTCCGTGCGAATAGCGTATCCCACACAGCAGGGATGTCAGTTGGGTTGCGTATGTTTTAGGATTGAACCCTTTCTTTTCAGGAAAAGAAGGAGCCTATATAGCGCAGTTGATATAGCAACCAATCTTCGCGCTGAACGACATTATAATCTGTGTTAGTGTCGTGGCTTGTGTAAGATATGTTTCTATGCTGCACATCCTTCCGGTCGTCACTGCGACTCACTCAGCTTGTATCATTTGGTAACAGGAGCTTTTCCTCCGATGTTAAGACGGTCGAGTCGTGAAGTCGACCGCTCACCAGCACGTATTGCGGAATTAAAGGATGCGTGGAGTTATGTCTCCATTTTCCATACGCCTTCATGGCATTGTGCTTAATTAAAAACCAGGACAAATTTTAGTTTGTCTGCAGTGTTGAGAAACAGGAGGACGCTGATTTATGAAGGAAATATTCCCCCTGCCCCACCCCACCCCCCACCCCGCCATATCAGGACTGTAGTCTGATGGTGACGTGGTGTTACGTCATCACTACATCAGTGTGTTCGTCACTTGCAGACAAAACAGTGTTGCTCTGCGCGGCTTGCGGGGGCTGTGAATATGACGTGTTTTGTGTGTTATAGCGTCTGTGTCACGTCGTTGATGCTAAAAGTTAATACACTAATTCTTGAACTAAACTAAAATATACAGACGAACTCGGTTATAACGTCATGAAATGGACAGAATATTTTGTGTCGTTATAAACGAGTGTTGTTATAACCGAGGAGTATAATGTTATGGTTAACAGTGAAGAATGAATTGGTATCACAGAATGTCTGACGCTATAGACGAGGTGTCGTATAAACCGATGTCGTTATAACCGGGTTCGACTGTATATTACTGTATATATAAAAAAAGTTTGTAAGTCGTTACACTTGATACATTACCACTACCTCGGCAGAACTCTTTTTAAGGCTTCATTTTCTCTTTCATATAAGCCTGACTCAGTGTGACAGATCCTGTGGTATTAAGTAAGAGTTGTTCAGGTAATGAGAAAAGTAATTTTAAAGAAAATTTAATATTTTTTCGAAAAATTATCACGAAGCATTTTTTTATCCTGTAGAAAGTGGTCCTGCCGTGGCCTCTCGTCTCAAAAGTTTTTAAGTGCGACATATTGTTAATTGTAGGAAACTGAAACGTACGAAATTTGGTAGACATCCAGTGGCATGGCGTTTGTACCAAATTGGGTAAAAATAACTTGAAACGGGGTTCGAAATTTGAAATGGGACACATACCTTGGCCTGGAAGAGGCTGTATTGCCCGGTATTTTTCTTGGTATTCCTCAATCCTTCTAGATTAATGTCCGGACATGAACGCAGATTGGACCGTAAGCTTCTCCTTTCACATCCATTACAGTTCGTTATTTACCTCTCACTGTACTGGCCCTATTCGACTTCCTGAGCCTTGGGAAGTGTATCTGAATCAAAAGTAAATAAATAAATAAATAAATAACAAAAACACTAATCACCAACAAATGCACAAAGAGAGTTTTATCATCAATCGTAACACACTCCTACATGTTTCGACCCTGCTGGGTAATGTTCAGAGAGAACTTTTTGTTATCGTTACACTAAGGTTGCACTTTATAGTTGAGTGAGAATGTGCTGTTGACTGTGTACTGCGTTGTTTTTGGAGGCGTGAACTCTCTCGTCCCAGACCGCGTGAACTCTCTGCGGTCCCGGACCGCAGAGAGTTCACGCCACGTTCTCACTCAACTATAAAGTGCAACCTTGGCGTAACGATAACAAAAAGTTCTCCCTGAAGATGATCCAGCAGGGTCGAAACATGTAGGAGTGTGTTACGATTGATGATAAAACTCTCTTTGTGCATTTGTTGGTGATTAGTGTTTTTGTATGATATAGTGCACGGACATGGAACACGTTAAGTAAATAACCTTTAAAGGCTGGCCTTTGAAGTAAATTGGGAAACATGGTAAGAAAGGTGCCATGGTCTAATTTACTGCATATCCCAGAATTCTTCTGGAAGTACAGATAAAACCACGGAAAATAAGCATATAAATACGCCAGTCGAGGCTCAGACCAAATACTTTAAAATGTGTTTCTCTTTGCCGTATTGAAACTGGAAACCGTTTGCAAACTTATGCTGCAGTGTGTATACAGTGCAACTAGGGCGACTTTTGTATCACAGTACGTTACAAAGCAAGGGATTAATATATTCTTTTGATACATATTGACACAAACACAGATATTCGCAGTTCAGGCTTCGGTAATTTTATAATACTCTTATGCAAAAAAGGGAGCAAGCGGGATGTAACGAGACCTCTATACCGTGCAATGTATTTTGGGATTAAAATGTTCCTCTTTTTAATCTTGCCACTTTTTATAGCAAACGTCACAACGTATATTCTATCCCCCCATACAAGCTTCGACTGTATTCCCTATAAATCCGGCTTTGCTGAAAATTAATCACAGATTAATTCACTACGTATAATATGGCGTTCAATTGATATCGTAGCTTTCGTAGATTATCTCCTGCTTTGTTGTGAGCTAATTGACGACTGGCTGGTGTATGTCACCCGTTTGTTTTCTGTCCCCAGTGGAGCCTAATCCGTACATCCCCCCCCCCCTCTTTCAGACATTGCAGCACTGTAGTGATTAAATTTGGGGGGGGGGGTCATATTTTGATCCGTATTTATTTGTGAGTGCAGTAATATTGGTGAATTAGACTGTTACATGTGGCTGTAAATTTGCAAGATGATGCTCGAACAGGCTTGCCGATTTATGTGTAAAAAACAGTGAACTGGAATCACGTCGTTTGTCCATTTCACGTGACATTTCTGTCATCACATTACACACTTGAAGCACTTAGGCGATATTTATGACTTTTAAATAAATTCCCTAAAGTTTGTGAATGGGATTTAATTTTGTTTCGTTTTGAATATTATGGGTAATTATTTTAGAGTAAAACCAAATACAGAAACAGCAGCGCCATTCGATCAAGTGGCAGGGGGATGAGCTTCAGCCTGTATGCATGTAAACTTCAGTACTGTTTCGATATTTTTCTTCGTCCTTGGTTTTTGTAAGTACAGATTTTCGGAAATTGCCTTTGTTTATATCCCCATCGACTGAAACGAGCTGTATGTAAGAGATGCACCTGAGTAGGAACCTCGATACCTGAAGATGGAAACAGATTCTTTCCCCGAGACACTTATGTTTGAACAAACGCAAAGAGATGGCTAATTTTCAAAATAGTAAGCCTATAATGTTTGCTGCAACAAACAAGCGCCAGAAACATTTGACATGCCCGCTTTGTCTTAGACTTTATTGAATCGTCATTATACGTGTGGGAAGGCATTTGAATTCAAAACGTAGCAAACTCTACGGGGGAAAGTTCCCCGTGAGTAGCTGATAGTTCCTCAGCCGTCAAATTCTGGCCTGTTGTCCCTATTCGGAGACAGGAGACTCAAAGTCAACACCCTCCAATCTATTTCTTTAAGATATGTTTTAATATTTTCCTGCCATTTAAACCTACGTCTTCCAAGTTACCACTTTCCTTCCGGGTTTCTCCACATAAACCATGTAATGGTACTTTAAAACACTGTTAGGGTTTATCCTTGCACTGTTTTGATAAAACAGGAAAGCATGATGATTAATATATCATTTTAAGCAGTTTATTTTATTGGTCAGTAAATAATAGCTTCAGCCAATTGAATTTGAACTTTGTTGCTGCCCACAGCCCATAACCATGCTGTTGAGAGTTATACAGCCCTCGGGCTGTCTGTAGACCTTGATGTGTTTAAGTTAGAGTAGCAAAAAGTTGCCTTCTGCGTCGAGAATAAAATTTCCATCACATTTCGTTCCTAAACGAGTTATGGTTTTGATGGTTATTGCCTTTCCTCTACCAGGCAGCAGGTGTTCACTGTGTTGTCCACATTAAAACTTCCAGTTTCAGCTTTGAACAACAGAACGGGCTGCCCTAGCGCGAAGACAACTACACTTGGCTTCAAGTGGTGACTGATTCGAACCTGTGCCAGAAAATTGACTGTCCTGAAGTGTTGCATGGTTTTTCTCAGTTCATTTAGGCAAATTTTGGGGTTGTACCGCAATTGTACGACAAAACTAACATAAAGCTGTTTCGTAAATTTCAGTGCAACGTTTGAGGTTATCGCAGTGGTAGCTGTGTAAATTAGTAATTCTGTGGAGCAGAATCCATCTTGAGAAGCGAATAGTCTTCCAGCTAGTCAACAAATTCACTGCGTTTTATGGAACCCGAAGGTTCGTTACCGTATGCACAACAACCCGCCACTTTTCTCTATACTGAGCCAGATTAATCCATTCCACGCCCTCAAATCCAACTTCTGTTAGGCCAAACTTAAGACCAGGACTTCAGACAAACTTAAGACCAGGACTTCCACGTGCCCTCCATGGTTCAGTTTTTACCACTAAAACACTGTTTGTACTCCTCCTCTATATTTGTCACGTGGTCTTCCCATCTCATACTGATTAACCTTTTAAAGCCTAGGGGTAACTTTACGTACCGCCAGGTTTAACATTAAAAAATTCTACGTGGTGCCCACATTACGTTTATGTGTTTTGTACGGATCTCAGAACAAACAGCAACTTTTGCCTTATAAAACATTAAGAGACTGGTTTTTATAACCGAAGTGGAGAGTGTTTACAGCGCGGTACGCACTGAGTCCTTATATAAAACAGATACGCTTCGTCTCTAAAGGGTTAATCTGATAACCCCTGTGAAATTTGGTAGGGAGTACTTTTTATCTAATGGTATATGACCCCATCTAGACCGGTAGAATTTTGTATTTTAACCAAATTCGCTGTATTCATTTTCAGGGACATGTATTTTACATTTCATTTATGCAATCTAATTCTGGGTTTTATCCACCAATTCCCTACTCCAACGTCAATCATCTCTAAGCAACCGAGGTAGTTGATACACGCACTGCCATTTGATGACGCAACTGTAGCTCTAACGTCGCTAATCCTCTGCTGGGGATTGACTGGCTGGAAACAGGCAGGAACCGCCAATCAGCTTTGCGCAAATCGGCTTGTAGCAAGTACTTCATCCCCTGTCATGTGGCCCAATTAATTTGCCGACAGTGCGTGCGGGGATGGTGTTCGGGAGGGGGGGGGGAGGGGTTGAATTAGGCCCTCCATATGCTTCCAGTCTTTTATCCTTGTTGATGTGAAAACTAAAGGGGCAATTCGTTGTGATATTGTGACCAATGAAACAGCCAGCACGGACAGTCCGTGGAAGGCATGTTTCTGCGAGGTTTGCCAGTGTTAAGGCCTGCTGACACGTATGGTTTTTATCCCACAACACGGCAAATAAAACATTCTCCTGAAACTGTCTGTATGTCGGCACGCACAAACTCTTGTAATGTCGCATGATTCGTTATACAGGGTGTTTATTTTTTTTCCTCCGCAACGATCGCGGCGAATTAATCGCATATAACACTGTCTGCTGAGTCTAGCAGTGACCACGTCTTGCCGACTGCGGCTGTAGTTCGGGATTCATCTTTGGGGCTCCAGAAGCTCAGGAAAATGAATGAGAAACACAACCGCAGTATGAATTCGTGAACTTTGTGGCCTCTGTTAGTGGCCCAGATTGCAAGTTATCTAATATGTAAAATATTTGTTTGTAAGCGAGAGGAAATAACAAAAGAGTAGAGAAAATTACATGATGAGATTCGTATATTTAACTGTTTACCAAATATTATTAGGATAATATAATGGAAATGGATGTTGATGAGAAATGTGTAAAGGTAAAGCAGTCCCATTACAGGCCTGGACAGGCCCTGAGGGTTCCAGGAGGTTGAGGCTCCCAGATTTCAAGACAATCGGCACATGAAGGTGGTAAGGTTGTCAGCCCTACGCACCGGCCGCCTTTACCCCCCAGGAAATATTCCTGGTACTCATTTCTGTTAGAGGCTGAGTCGACCCCAGGGCCACAGTGCGGCCGGAAGGATTATGTTAATGAAAGATTCTAATGACGTCCTCGACAATCGAACCGGCGACCTGCCGGTTTATAGCGCAGTGCCTCAACCAACTGCGCCACTGCGGCCCCTTGAGAAATGTGTAGAAAATTTTAGTAAGGGCAAACCTGACAGAATGTAACACTTGGGGACATGAGCGTGTAAACGGTAGGGGAATATTGAAATTGTAAGAAATAAGAATTGCATTAATGTGGCTGCAAATAGTGTCCGGAGGCAGGCCGTTATGAACGGGACAACAAACAGTGAGTTGCATTACGAGATGGAGAGCTGATTGGATAACTGAGGGTCTGTTAGCTTCTGAAGTGGGGTTGTCCTGCATCAAATTTGTTTGTATGTTTGTTTGCTTGCTTGTTTTTTGTTTGTTTGATGCTTGTTTTTTGTTGTTTGTTTCTTGTTTGTTGTTTGTTTTTCTTGTTTGTTGTTTGTTTTCTTGTTTGTTTGCTTGTTTTGTTTGTTTGTTTGTTTCTTGGACATATAATAACGTTCTTTATTTCCGGATGTGGCAAGGCAGTGTGTGACCGCGTGTATTCGGGCAGATATAAGAACGACTTACCGAATCTTTAGATACAGTTCTTTGTGGTGTTCTTATTTACCTGCTGGCTGCACGTCAAAATATTTGTTACGCTAAAATCTGCGGTATTTATGAAACTCACCATCGGACTCCTTAGAAGTACGAAATATTATTTGGGATTTTCTAGGCCGTCAGTTTTCGTATTGTGGGTTATAATATCCCTGAGGATGGAGGACGTATCTTTCTCCGAAACGTTTGCACCCACCTACCATAGTGCACATTGTCATAACCCAAAATACCGGAACGGAACTTTTGTTCAAAATGCACACTGAGGATACAATATAGTGACTGTAAACGCGCACTGAGGATACAATATCGTGACTGAATGCACACTGAGGATACAATATAGTGACTCTCAATGCACGCTGATGATACAATATCGTGACTCTCAATGCACACTGAGGATACAATCTCGTGACTTTCAGTGCACACTGAGGATACAATATCGTGACTCCCATTTTGACTAAGTGCCTTGTTCCTGCTTGCAGACTTGAGTGCGGATTATCTGGACGTTCCTTTCGGAAGAGCAGGACCGGGAACTCCGGGGCTTCCCGGATCGAACGGTCAGCAGCGCACGAAGCGCATGCGCACATCCTTCAAGCACCACCAGCTGCGCACGATGAAGTCGTACTTCGCCATCAATCACAACCCTGACGCCAAAGACCTGAAGCAGCTGTCGCAGAAGACAGGGCTGCCGAAAAGGGTGCTGCAGGTGAGTAGGGGGATGACTCTGAATCGCTCTTCTAAGTACTGTACAGTACTATAATTTTACCTGTTGTTTTGTATGGGTGTGAAACTTGGTTTCTCACACCGAGGGAGGAACAAAGACTGAGGGTGTTCGAGAATAGGGTGCTGAGGGGGATATTTGGGCCTAAGTGGGACGAGGCGACAGGGGAGTGGAGAAGACTACATAACGAGGAATTTAATGACCTGTACTCATCAAATATTATTCGGGCAATCAAATCGAGAAGAATGAGATGGACGGGGCATGTGGCACGTATGGGGAAAAGAGAGGTGCATACAGGATTTTGGTGGGGAGACCTGAGGGAAGGCGACCACTTGGGAGACCCAGGCATAGATGGGAGGATAATATTAAAATGGATCTTCAAGACGTGGGGTGGGGGCATGGACTGGATTGAGCCGGCTCAGAATAGGGACAGGTGGCGGGCTGTTGTGAATGCGGTAATGAACCTCCGAGTTCCATAAAATGCGGGAAATTTCTTGACTAGCTGAGAAACTGTTAGCTTCTCAAGAAGGCCTCGGCTCCATGGAGTTAGTTAGTTAGTTAGTTAGTTAGTTACTTACTTACTTACTTACTTACTTACTTACTTACTTACTTAGTATTGTACAATTCTGTGCGCAGAATTCTTTCTTCCATACCTAACACTTTGAGCCCCTCAGTCTGCAGCTTCGGTTTTGAGATACGTTTGTTCAGGTTACCAATATCTACCCTGACGATGGAGGCAGTAGGCTTCTCCGAAACGCCAGTACATTTTGTCTCTTCCAATCTGCATTCCGGTGGGTATCTAAACTCACCCACACAGCCACTTTAAAGTCTACCAAACTACACCAAAAGCGCTAAGTAAAATTGTGAGGAACTCGTGCCTTTGTTTCCTGCGTTCTGACGCCCGCAGTGCCTCCTTCTTCAGTGTCGAAGACACAAATCCCACCCCTCGCCAACATGCAAATCTCACCCCTCGCCAACATGCAAATC
>BLKM01000417.1:713999-753493 GCA_013340265.1 Coptotermes formosanus | reverse complement strand
TGTGGAGGGCATGAAAGCGTTCAGAAGAGAAACAAAAATTTTCTAATTTTAGGTTTTGTGAAAAGTTTGTTACTGGGGTGGACTAAAGTGATGAAATCAGTCTGTGTCAGCTGATACAGGTTTATTAAATATAATGTGACGCTGCATTACATTTTAGCCCTTTAAAGACGAAGCGTATCTGTTTTATATAAGGACTCAGTGCGTACCGCGCTGTAAACACTCTCCACTTCGGTTATAAAAACCGGTCTCTTAATGTTTTATAAGGCAAAAGTTGCTGTTTGTTCTGAGATCCGTACAAAACACATAAACGCAATGTGGGCACCACGTAGAATTTTTTAATGTTAAACTTGGTCGTATGTAAAGTTACCGCTAGGCTTTAAAAGGTTAATTAACGCGGTAAAGGTAAAGGTAAGGCTGTCCACGAACACAGCGTTAAGGTGCACAGGCAAGTGGAGATAAATTTCTTAACCTCAGCCCTAGATGATGTTGAGTGGCCTGCCTCACGACCCGGAACATTTAACCCCAAGAAACAACCTCCGGTACCCATTGAATTGGACGCTGAGTGGGCGCCAGAGAATATATGGATGTTTTTGGAGAACAGAACATTTCTTACTGCTTCCGGAATTTGAATATCGGATCAACTAACACGCAGAATAGCCACTGTAGTAAGTAATTAATGTAACGTTTACGTAAGTAATAATTACACTAATAAATAGACACTCTACGTAACAAAGTAGGAAACCAATTAACTAACAGACTCGCTTCCACCTGGTTTATACGTACAAAGCACAGTCAAACCCGATTATAATGACACCGGTTTATACGACACCTCGCCTATAGCGTAAGATATTCTGTGGTACCAATTAATTCCTCACTGTTAACCACAACATTATACTCCTCGGTTATAACGACACTCGTTTATAACGACACAAAATATTCAGTCCCTTTCATGACGTTATAACCGAGTTCGACCGTACTTAACTAACTTACGGAATAATTAATTATATTAACGCTGGCAACAATATAGTGAAGAGAATGAACGGAAACTAATTGTGCCAGGGGATTTTCCACCTTGCAGTTTGGTAGAGAATGGAGGCAACAGGCCAATGCAAGTCACTGGGAAGCGTACGTATAAACTGCCAAACTACAGGGCGTCATGTCACAGCAAACTGTGATCTTAAGAGATTATCGACGTACGCGCCATCTGTTTGAACAACTTTCAAGAATCACTGCAGCAGTACTGGGGCCCAAGGGAACCCCCCCCCCCCCACAGCCCCAGCACACCAGCTCACATTTTCTCCCTACGCTACCCCAGCATCTGCCTATCATTGGAGTAAATGTTTCCTGACGTTTCGAAGTCTCATGAGGCCT
Organism: Coptotermes formosanus; assembly: GCA_013340265.1. Taxonomy (NCBI): domain Eukaryota; kingdom Metazoa; phylum Arthropoda; class Insecta; order Blattodea; family Rhinotermitidae; genus Coptotermes; species Coptotermes formosanus. The sequence continues at coordinate 752,122 of BLKM01000417.1, read as the reverse complement.
CCATCTTCAGAAAGACACAGTCAAAGAAGAGTAACTCATCCGGAAGATGGAGAAACTAAGATCGAAACGCTGGAGACACAACGTGACATCCCAGGAGACTCGAATGTTCATTAATTATGCGATATATCGATACGTTGAATCCATATAAATATGGAATACCTCTCCCGCTATCAACACATCGATACCTTCCTAAGAAATACTGAAATATACTTTTTTAATTTAACAAATACTTCCTAAGAAATACTGCCTCATTCAGAAGGAATACAAACGTCGACTGCTCACAGCCGTGACTAGAGTTTCAACTGAATATCAAGGCACAGGAAAACAGCTACGCTATGTCTTCGGGGTAAAAAGTTGTCTTGCCTCCTGGTAGTTAATTGTATGTCAGGCAGGCGCCACAATAAACAGTCTTCTGTTAACTGTACTGAAATTTAGCGTGCTGGCACAATTCCTGTCTCCCCTTATAGGTCTCACTTCGACAGTAGGCTATGTACAAGCCGTTTCGGTGTTAGCTTCTGTGTGTCCGTCCGTCTGTCTTCAGAAGAGGCTGGGTCACGACAAGATCCGAAATTACAGCCTTGAGAACAAGACGGGATCGCGTAAAAACTATAAGCATTATTCAGTTTATTCACCTAGATTTCAGGCTTCCGCCGCGATGTTGATGAGATATGAGGGCACCTCTGGAATGTTACGCAGCGCCGTGTGGTAATTGTTTACCGACGTTTCGGGACAACGTATCTTCAAGAGTCAGGAGTCCAAGCCAAGGGCACGTATAAACGTCACAGCTCTAGGAACATCCCATATAAAACTTCAAGCTACGACTTTTGGAGCGTAAGACTTAAACGCTTCGGACTTCTGGGTGAACACATACAAAATTTTGTAATACACTCTTACCGTGCTCACGTATTTTATAAACTGTGTAGGTGAAGAGCACGTATAAAACTTCGCAACTGGGCGAAGACCATGTATAAAACTTCGCAACTGGGCGAAGAGCAAGTATAAAACTTCGCAACTGGGCGAAGAGCACGTATAAAACATCGCAACTGGGCGAAGAGCATGTATAAAACTTCGCAACTGGGCGAAGAGCACGTATAAAACTTCGCAACTGGGTGAAGAGCACTATAAAACCTCGCAACTGGGTGAAGAACACGTATAAAGCTTCGCAGCTGGGTGAAGAGCACGTATAAAACTTCGCAACTGGATGAAGAGTACGTATAAAACTTCGCAACTGGATGAAGAGTACGTATAAAACTTCGCAACTGGGTGAGGAATACGTATAAAATTTCACACTCGAATAACGCATAAAACTTCATTATAACATCGTTTCGAATACAGCAGGCATAACAACGAAGCGAAATGGATATACGAATTCACAATAAGTAAACTGACTAATGCAGCGGGCACAATTTTATGAACAATGTATTTATTTTTATTGAAATTAAATATTCAATGAAGTGCAGCACAGCGGGCTGGATTAATTAAAACTGTAAGAAGGGATCACAGAAATGCCTCGACAGAGGACCCACTGAACGTACCAGCTAAGACACTGTCGTGGCTGCAACCCTGATAATTGCAGGGAACACGCGTTAAATTTGCTCAATTAAATAAAACTACGGTCACAGTTCAGTGTGTGTCCCTGTTAATGACAATTCATTCTTATTTACTTCACAGGCAGCAATGTGTAGTAAGACCGCACTGTCCTCAAATTAGAAGCTAGACATCACTGACATAAACAGTAAATAAAGAAATATTACCTCACGTGTAACAACTAGGCAGTGACCTGTATCATCAAGGATGCATGCCAAAAAGAATTATACTTTAAATGCAGGAAGGTGCTTTCTTACCTACTACAATTCCTGTTAGAGAATCCGGTATAAATCGGTACAGTGAATAGATTCTGGGTAACTCAGTTCAGCGAATAGACTGTAGGCTGAAAAACAACCGGGTGGCCAAGGTTTGACTACCGGCAGGTCCTAGAGGTTTATCTCTTTCCCGAAGAGTTCAGACCAGTTCTAAAGCCCACACAGCCTCCCACTCAGAGTATACAGTGGTAAAATAATCAAGTTATTTCGTGTAGAAGTTCATAACAAGTGTACTTAGAGTTCCATTCTCCCATCAAGTCATGCCCAGGGAAGCAGAAGTGCAGCGTTCATTCCTGAATAAATAACCTCACACGTTGGAACATTTCGTGAAAAGCTGTTAAGCCCCAAAGAGAAACAAAAATATTCTAAAATATAATTTTCATGAAAAGCTACGTAATAGAAAATATCCCGCTGATGATATAAACACAGTACACAGATACACAGACGCAGGGACGTCAGTACTGTCACTCAGGGCACATAACGTGTCTACATCCACTGAAAAGAGACGCACATAAGCGAAACATTTTCGATGTGTGGGCAGAGACAAAGGGCAAATAAAAAAATTTACCCTCTCTAATAACCTACTGAACCATTAAAATGTATCACACTTTTAGCGGCTATTAAGTATATTAACATTTCTGTCCCTGCAGATTGCTGGTTAGGCTACATACGTTACTCTTCTGTAAGAGTGGCTGCATAAATTACAGTAATATTATAAATAAATGCTTAAGAAGTAATACGGCATGCCATTTCAGAAACGTTCGCAAATTTTATGTAAAAGGTAAAATTATCCATGTCCACTCCATGAAGGCGTATGGGGGAAAATAGGTACAGCTCCCACTTATTTTTAACCTCGGTACTAGATGAAAAATTTGACGCTCTGAACGCTTTACCTCCAGGTAAGAACGCTTGTTACCCATTGAATAAGAGGCTGGGTGGATCCCAGAGGGAGTCTGGGACGTTCTGGAGAAGAAAATATCTCTTTCCCCTACCGGGATTCGAACCCCGAACCGTCCAGCCCGTATGTAAATACTGACGTTGCAGTACAAGCCACAAATCTTGGACGGACAGTACAAGGAAGGGCAATCGATACAGTGAAGTTCCCCCACTCCGTACGTAACTATTTCTAAGATACTTTTTACTATTATCACTGGCCATCCAAGTCACGTCCGTGACTTGGTTACTCTAACGATCTTCAGCGTAAGTCCAGGCCTGCTAAGTCCCAAAGCTACTTTCCCGATTACGCTGCCTGTGAATGAAACGAAATCAAATTTATGTATTCGTGGTCACGTACACTTCTTTCTAAGTGACTAGCAACAACAGGTTTTTATCAGTGCACACCCACTGCACTTATTTACCAATGTCCATATTTAGCTCAGCTACTGTGCAAAATTCGAACTTTACATTTTAACCCTTCCACGGCTCAACCTTGACCCTTGAAGAGGAGACCGTTAGGTTGTCACGAAACGTCGATACGGATTTACCATTTTACGCTGCGTAAAACCCCAGAAGAGCGCCAATCTCATTACCTTGTTAGTTGTTAGTTACATGGATAGCTAATTATTTCGATTGCTGGCTGACTATATAGCTACCACTTGGGTATTTGTATGCTCAACCAGGTTGCTACTTAATTAATTAATTAGACACTTACATAATAAGGTAGAAAGACAGACACTCAATCGGTTGCCCAGTTGATACTATACCAACACTATGCGCCCATTGCAGAAAATTCAATTATGGCTGTATTAGAAATTCCGTTCACGATTGCGCGGTGCTTCGGTGTTTTTGTGGAACGAAGAGATAAAGACAGGAGCAGAGAACCGATTGGTGGCTGGTCTGTTTACGTCACAGTGCGCAAGATCATAAAACAAATGAACAAATGACGGCCCGCCATTAAGCGCTTTCAAACATGGCATTTCCATGCAAGCGGCATTTAAATTCATAACCTTCCAACATTTCACTGCCACACAAAAAAAAAAGTGATAGACAACTAATTTAAGAAGAAGTTCTATTTATTTTTGAAGCGACAGTACATTTTTTTTTTAAGATTAAATTTTTAACCATAGTTTATAATACCAGGTTGAGGAGATTATGCAGGATTTTGACTGTAAAGTGAATAGTTTAAAGGAAATGCCTGCCAAAGCAGCAATATTAACTTCACGTACAAAAGTAAAATTTACCCATAAAATATGCATTCTATGTCCCTGGTCTATAGCTGAGCCCCATCCAGTTTATTTCTTGGTGATATAAAAAAGACCGCCCTGTTGACTATAAAGCAGGGGCCACGATATGCTTTGTCCTTCAACGCGGCAACGAATATAACGGACTGTCAGACTCGAGCGTTGGGAAGGACAACTTGGTAACTGAGTTGTGAGTGTAAATCAGTTTTTTATTAGAATGAAGCCGTAAAAGAAAGAGTAAGCCAAGAGATACGCAACAAACCCGCCGACATGATGCAGAGTGCCTTTCATCGCATAAAGAGTGTTGCGCTATCAGCTTTTGTATTAAATAATCAGATGCTACAGTTGCGGCAGGTGCTTGATGATATAACAAGAACTTGCTATTGGTACAGTTTACATTACTCAAACCGTGCATTGCCGTAAGTACAGAATTTGACAAACTAAGCACATGCACACTCTATTATGCACTAAAATGTTCAAACTACACTCCTATATGTTTCGAACCGTTAATTGGTTCATCTGCAGGGAGAGTCACAATTTCACAAATCACACACACACAACCAAAATTATGACCACAAGACGGTAGATGGGCAGACGCGTCTGCCCACCTACCGTCTTGTGTTGTTTGTGTGTGTGTGTGATTTGTGAAATTGTGACTCTCCCTGCAGATGAACCAATTAACGGTTCGAAACATGTAGGAGTGTAGTTTGAACATTTTATTACATAATAGAGTGTGCATGTGGTTAGTTTGTAACGTTCTATACGCTACTAGTACCTTGCTGTTCAGTGGCAACTATATACACCACGTGCTTTAATGTTTAAATACAGTCGAACTCGGTTATAACGTCATGAAAGGGACTGAATGTTTTGTGTCGTTATAAACGAGTGTTGTTATAACCGACGAGTATAACGTTATGGTTAACAGTGAGGAATTAATTGGTACCACAGAATATCTGACGCTATAGACGAGATGTCGCATGAACAGATGTCGTTATAAGCGGGTTCGACTGTGTTTATGTTCTGTAAGAAAAAGCGCATTCATATTCCCTCTGATGCGTGTGACAAAATGCCCTGTCCTTAAACAACAGTAACAGGTTGGACTCCGTGTAGGAGATGGGCTCTGTTCTCTTTGAGGTACGAGCTGAACGACGAGGCTACGGGCTGGATAACAGTGGGCAAAGCGGCATCGGAAGTGTTTTTTCCCTCAAGTACGTCGGTTTTCATCTCTCAGTATCATTCCACTAATGCTGCATAGTCATCTTCAACTGCATGCTGCTCTTAAAAGGACAAACGGGCCATGCCTGGGAAAACCTTCCAGGAAGAGACTTCCGTGCAGAGATGGGGGAGCGATCCCAGTGGCCGCGCGGTCTAAGGCGTAGGTCTGCGGCCGAGCGCTTGCTGGGATCGTGGGTTCGAATCCCACCGGGGGGCATGGATTTTTTTTCTCTTGTACAATGTTTGTGTTGTCAGGTAGAGGTCTCTGCTACGGGCCGATCCCTCGTCCAGAGGAGTCCTACCGAATGTGGTGTGTGTCTGAGTGTGATCAAGTGAAAATAAACAACCTCGACACCTGCTGTGAGTAGGTAGGAAGAAGAAGTAAGAACTGCGGAGGACATCGGGGAGCATTGGAGACAAAAGAAGTCCGACTCACCTGCATATCTAAGAAATATTTCTCTTCACCAACACGTCAACACGGCTTATAATCTGCATATACGTTTAAAAAATGTTTCTAATTAAATATTACCCTTTAAAAACAAAAAAACACAGTCTATTGTGAATGCGACCGCCATGCAATCGGGGAAGCATCGATATATTAATGTCTTACGGGAATGGAGAATTCGCGGTCAATTTTATGGACCGTTACGGCTTGCTGACTTGTAAGACGTACTTTATTTTCGTATTCCTGGGAAAATTAAACATTACGTTAAAAACGAAATCAATTCGTTTATTGCTGTTGTTTTTGCACAACAACCGTCAACCCCCCCCCCCCCCCCCAGTATAGCGCCACCCTACTTAGAGCCCACTTAAGTATGTGAACAGAAATACCCTATTATACAGTACCTCCGTGCACTGTCACACCCGGTACAGCGCCACGAATTGCGGCGAACAAACAGTGACGCTATAGCGGGGTTTCTATTTTGTATTTTTAGCAGCGTTCCGTAGTTCACGTGTGTTTTTCTAGCTTAGTTGACCCCTGTCGTGGGGTTCGTTGTGTAATGTTCGAAAACAAGGCATAAAATATGCCTTCGGTAATACCGCATCTTTGTCATTTGTGTCCCGTTCTTAGTAGCTTTATAAATGTAGAATTTCACTACAGACTCCGTATGTTTCCTTGTTCTAGATATATGAACTACAGACATCATATCCTCCATTTTTCCCCGACAGATAGACCCGTTATCTTCACAAACACGCTTACAAACCTCAAACCTCGCAATCTTCAATTACTACACCCATTTATCCGAAACACTTCCTTTATCAGTGAGCTTTGAAACGCACACTGATGCCATTGGTATGTTCCAGACGAATGGGAGGATAATTTCGGACTTGAGCCCGAAAAGTGGGGACTCTGTCTGGTAGGGACTGATTGGGCCATATCAAAACCGGATGCAAGGATGTAGATGTCCAGGCTAATCACACAGACCAGAAGCCCCTTATCAGCGCCCCCCCCCCCCCACACACACAAAACCAGCCTGACAGGGGTGAACAAACACTTGGCCAACACTGACAGTTAACCCTTCAAAAGCAAAATTTCCGAAATTTTCTCTACTGGCTACAGAGCGCTTTTGATTTCCTTATGCAACAAGAGTAATACGTAAACTTTAAAGGAAGACCAGCACGTATGAGGCAGGGGAGGGCGCATACAGGATTTTGGTGTTGAGACCTGAGGGAAGGAGACCACTTCTAAGACCCTGGCGTAGATGGGATAATATTAAAATGGGTATTCAAGAAGTGGGATGGGGCATGGACTGTATTGAGCTGGCTCAGGATAGAGACAGGTGGCGCGCTCTTGTGAATGCGGTAATGAACCTCCGGGTTCCATAAAATGCGGGGAATTTCTTGACTAGCTGAGGACCTGTTAGCTTCTCAAGAAGGCCTCTTCTCCATGGAGTTAGTCAGTCAGTCAGTCAGTCAGTCAGTCAATCAGTTAGTTAGTTAGTTAGTTAGTTAGTTAGTTAGTTAGTTAGTTAGTTAGTTAGTTAGTTAAGGGAAGACTGTTACACCTCGTTGATCTATTCTGTTACTCTGCTCTGGGCCTGCCTTACCTCGGACACTCTCTTGCTGTACTTGAATTTCCACACCTCCCTGAATCAGCAAGAAATCCACAGCAGTGTGTTGGCCTGCTGTAATCTGTTAACCTCTCTTGACGTAGATAAGACCCGCGCTCTTCTGGGATATTACGCGATGTCGTGTGATTAACTGTTTACCAACGTTTCGGGGAAACGTATCGGTCCCATCTTCAAGGGTCAAAGAGTCCCAGAAGACTATTTGACCCTTGAAGATAAGACCGATACGTTTCCCCGAAAGGTCGGTACAGAACTACCACTACGCCGCGTAATATCCCATAGGAGCGTAGGTGCAATCAACATCGCCGCGAAAGCCTGAAATGTCTTGACGTACTTTGACGTACTGGTACGTTCTAACTCTGCTACTGTGCTTACACTTGTTTCCGGGATGCCCGCGTTTAACCCTTTAAAGACGAAGCGTATCTGTTTTATATAAGGACTCAGTGCGTACCGCGCTGTAAACACTCTCCACTTCGGTTATAAAAACCAATCTCTTAATGTTTTATAAGGCAAAAGTTGCTGTTTGTTCTGAGATCCGTACAAAACACACAAACGCAATGTAGGCACCACGTAGAATTTTTTAATGTTAAACCTGGTGGTATGTAAAGTTACCGCTAGGCTTTAAAAGGTTAATCTTACATACCAAACGAATTAGCGGTATTACGCCGGATCCCTATGAGAAAGCACCGGTTTTTAAGGGTGGCAAAGTTGGCACTACGATAACTACACGCAAGGTCACACTGTACAAGAAACGGCGCAACAGCGTCGGTAACATTACCGCAGTGTCAGGCGCCATCAGGATCTGCTCTAATTAATTTCACAGGCGGGCAGCAAACAGCTCGAGTAACAGACTGCAGAGGCGTGGGAGTCTAGGAATGTACTGATCGTCTTCCAACGTTGGCACTTACAAGACCAAACTGACAGGCAATAGCAAGAGGCTGCCTGTGTGTGTCTTAAGACGTAGATTGTGACGATGGGAGATGGATAGAACCAGCTCTGGATCGTGTCCAATGGTACCTCCCTGGCAGCGGTGATCTTAGAAACTATTAAAGTGATTCATTTGGAGCACAGCTCTGTATGGTGCTGAAACGTGGACACTTCGGAGAGTAGATCAGAAGTACGTGGGAAGTTCCGAAATGTGGTGCTGGAGAAGGATGGAGAAGATCAGTTGGACCGATCGTGTGAGAAATGTAGAAGTGTCACATAGAGTCAAGGAAAGGAATATCCTGCATACAATGAAAAGAAGAAAGGCTATGTGGATTGGTCACACATTGCAGAGAAACTTCTTTCTAAACGCACGTTACTGAAGTAAAAATAGACAGAAGGATAGAAGTGACTGGAAGACGAGGAAGAAGACGTAATCAGCTACGGGATGACCTTAACGAAAAAAGAAGATACTGTAAATTGAAAGAGGACGCACTAGATCGCACTGTGTGTAGAACTGGCTTTGGAAGAGGCTATGAACCTATCGCAAGGCAAAGTACAGCATGAATGAATGAATGAATGAATGAATGAATGAATGAATGAATGAACTAATGAACGAATGAATGAATGAACGAAAGAATGAATGAATGAATGAATGAACGAACGAATGCATGCATGCATGCATGAACGAATGAATGAACGAACGAATGAATGAACTAATGAATGAACGAACGAATGAATGAACGAAAGAATGAATGAATGAATGAATGAATGAATGAATGAACGAACGAATGCATGCATGCATGAACGAATGAATGAACGAACGAATGAATGAATGAACTAATGAACGAATGAATGAACGAACGAATGAACGAAAGAATGAATGAATGAACGAATGAATGAATGAACGAATGAATGCATGCATGAACGAATGAATGAACGAATGAATGAACTAATAAACGAATGAATGAACAAACGAATGAACGAATGAACGAACTAATGAACGAAAGAATGAATGAATGAATGAACGAACGAACGAATGCATGCATGCATGAACGAATGAATGAATGAATGAATGAACGAATGAATGAATGAATGAGAATCTCAAATCTCGACTCAATCACGATCTTATTCAGGTCCTTCGTCCCCAGTGCATGATGGGAACCCGTAAGCTAATCTGCCGCCAATCGGAAGCGCCGTGTCGACGTGTCCGTAGGAACGTTGAACTCCTGTCGCCCTCCAGTTTGACATGCCGCGTCTGAGCCCCGGGGACCGTCACAGCCCTGCTAACGGCCGGTATCCAGAAGCCATTGGCCTTCCTGTTTTAGACCGGTTATTACGCAACGCTTTAAACGACCACCACAATTCGCAACACTTTTCAAACATCGTTAACTAACTGATAGCTACTTGGCAACATCTGGACCTCACCTAACTTCAAGTAGAAACTCCTGTCATTCGGACACAATTCTAACCCAGTACTTTCTCAGTCACTACCAAATACGTACGTATATTCAAAGAGTAGTGTCACAATATTAATGCGTCTTCTCTCTTTTAATTAACTCCAAAACCTTCAAATATACAAGTATAAAATACACGGACGTCATGCACCTCATTCATCTCCACAGTTCTTATATACCACTTGTTAGTTTCTGGCCGGTGGGGACCGTAGCTTAGCTGGCGGACAGGCCTATTCTGTACGTGAGGTGGCGAGTGCCGGATATGTGTTTTGTCTCGCCCGCCAATCCGCTACCGCTGTCTCTGGGCGAGTGACTCGCTCCTAGCCTTGCGCTTAAAAATTACACGGTCAGGAACTAACAAATTGACTATACTCGATGCATTTTTCGCTTCGATGAACACTTAGTGAATGACATACTCGTCAGGAAACGCTATGTTACAAGGGCTGTGTTTCCCTTATCATGATCACATCTCAGAGTGGTGTTGAAGATATCACAAAGAATTCTGGACGAATCCGAATCAAAAGGAAGCGAAAGAGAGAGAATGAGGAAAGAAGCATGGAACCAAGAGAAGTAAAGTTGTTGCCCTAGATGAAAGAAATGGTTAGCGAAGGATTTGTAGCGGACTGAGGGTGGGTTTTATCAACAGTTACAGTTGTAGCCTTGCCGAAGACACCGCGGGTGATCCTGTTTGTTATTGTGGTCAAAAGATCAGATCTCTACCCCCCTCCCCACCACTCGCCGGACCACAATATGTGTTCCCTTTTGTGTGGGTTACAAAGCTCTCAGCACGCGGCCCCCCCTGTCACCGCACCCCTTACGTAACCGTTCCGTACTTATGTAACTTTCCCTCCTTTATACTGGACGCCCAGTGGCGGATTCCAAACACCATTACCCTCAGTATAAATCCTCGTAATCCAACATATTTATTCCGTATGTGAGAACGAGTACCAACCATGGCGTACAGTAACGAACAAACTGTCATGAATGGGTAACAAAATCGTTACCAGACGAGAATGAAATAAACAACGCTAAGCTATTTTTGGGATTATGTTCTGTGTTTTTGACTTCCTTCATATTAATATAAATTTTTCAAAAGAGATAACAGGCCACATATCCAATTACACGTACATTTCCTTCCTAAAGAAAATACTTTGATATTACCTAATTTAGATAACACTTAACAAAATACAATAAAAATGTATGATTTCGCTACCGTCGCCATGTAGATAAGATCTGCGGTCTTCTGAGATATTACACAGCGCTCCGTGTTAGTGCTGTACCGACGTTTCGGGACAATCTATCGGTCCCATTTTCAAGGGTCAAGATAGTGCGGCCGGAAGGATTATGTCAAAGCAAAATTCTGATGACGACTGCATACAGCGGGAGTGAATGTATGGTTCCACCCATTATTAACCTCGCACTAGAGGGAGGTCAGCGTTGAACTTCACGTCCCGGCCGCTTTACCCCGGGAAAAAACGCCGGTGCCCACTCAGTAGGAGGCTGGGTGGGAACCAGAGGCGGTACGGACGTCTTGGAGAAGAGTAAACCACTTGCAGCTTGTCGGGATTCGAACCATGAACCATTCAGCTCTTTACTAGTCGCTATACCGACTGAGCCATCTTGGTTGTACACATGCACATTTCTTTCTTCTTCCTAATCATCCGTTAATATACTTTCGGTTCGTTTCGTAGTCCTTCCCTCTTCTACCTACTCACAGCAGGTGTCGAGATTGTTTATTTTCACTTGATCACACACACACACACCACAGTCGGTAGGACTCCTCTAGACGAGGGATCGGCCCGTCGCAGAGACCTCTACCTGACAACACAAACACTGTACCACACAAAAAAATCCATGCCCCCGGTGGGATTCGAACCCACGATCCCAGCAAGCGCTCGGCCGCAGACCTACGCCTTAGACCACGCGGCCACTGGGATCGGCTGCGTTAATATCAACAACGTAAAGTGTAAATCCGACACTGGAGGAAATCGCGGCATTTCTAAATAGAAAGACCAGCTTCGACAACAGTTTAGCTCTCCAACTTTACCTCTCATACAGTAACACAAGTTTTACGTCTAGTACGCTGATTGACCACCAGGCTGCACTCCACTCGCGTGACGTCTATGATCTATAGACTGGGAACCTAACAAATTTACACATACCTTAAACACATTCATGTCTTCTTTTCATTGCCAACCAGAATGTTATAACTTCAGGAAATTCACGTGTAACGGTGTTGATAAGAATCTCTCATCAAAACGGTCGGATGCACATGCGCGAACACACAATAACACACACACACACACACACACACACACACACACACACACACACACAGAGTTACAACATTTACTGTAATTACAGTACAATACAGACATATATGTTGGATACATTTTAGTCTACATAAAAGAATAACTAAACACACTTGACCCCACATTCTGAAATTGTCAGTCACATAATAGGAATGAGCATCAGATGTAAAGCCTGCAGCCACTCCTACATGTTACGCTGGAAGAACTTACATAAGGCTCTTGTGTTTGGAAGAAAAGACGAAAAATGGGAAATGGGGTTTTCACAGCGGTGCTGATTATGATTCATGTCTTCAAGTATGCTGCGCTGTGACTTTAGGGCAAATGCTACATTTCAGAACTCATATGCGAGTGTCAGGACATATTTACAATTTTGTGACTGCGTTAACATCCCTGAAGCAAACTTTCGGCACGGAAGAAAACTGCTACACACAGAGACAAGCAGGACACAGCAACGCAAGGCGTGACAGATAACAAATTAACCCCTTAATGCCCAGTGGTTACTATATGTACTGCCGGATTTAACATTCACAAATTCTACGTTCTGCCCACGCAGTGTATTTATGTGTTTTGTGTGGATCTCAGAACAAACAGCGATTAATTCCCTATACAGCATTAACTGATTGGTTTTTATAACCGAGACGGAGTGTGTTTACTGCGCGGTACGGACTGGATCTTTATATATACTTCTGGTTCTTCTCTTCGCACAGGCGGTTAGCCTCTCACGGCGAATGCCCGGGCTCGGTGCCAGGAGCAGTCCATGTGAGATTTGAGGTTGACAAAGTGTCGTTGGGACAGGTTTTTCTTCGAGTACTTCGGTTTTGTCCTGTCAATATCATTTCACCAGTGCTCCACTGTCACCGCATCTAAAGTTTGCTCTTACCGGAAGGAGAAATGGACGAAGCCTGGGAACCTGCCAAAAAGCAATTTTGTGCTAGAAGTTTATAGAAGAGTACATTATTTTCTCTTTAAACGTTAGGTACCAACGAACACAGCAGACTGTGGGAGTGACCACTGCAAAGACGACTGATTTTCCGTCTCTTGCATTGAACATGGATGATGATGATGATGATGATGATGATGATGATGATGATGATGATGATGATAGTAAGCCAGTAATAACAGGAGCAACTGGAACCAGTTCGAAATCCTTCAGAAAATACCTGAACGTTAAAGACAGCGTTTACGTACCGCCATTGCCCATGTCCCTCAAGGAACTTCATGATCGGATAACGCATGCACTGCAGATCATTACAGCGGACATGCTACACCGAGTCTGGGATGAATTTGATTACCGTGTGGATGTGTGTCGTGTGACCCAGGGTGCACACATTGAAGGACTGTGATTAACGCATGAGAAACTTGGACAGTTGCCGCTGCTAACTGTGTACGTTGTGCCCGTGTAAGGTGAGAAATAAATTTCTTGTTAACTTTTTAAACCGCACCATCCTTTTGTGTATACCCTGTACAATCGTACATCCGTCTCTTTAAGCCACTTATAATTGTTTCCCATTAAATTTCTATTTTATTCTTTCAATGCCTTTTTTTTTTTGTTTGACGACCCCAATAAATGCTTTCCCCTCCGTAGCAATAATGTCTCCCGTCATAAGAATTCTCTCTAACGATGCTGTTATTCTCCCTCCCGTAAACGCATTGAACGGTTTCAGTTGATTACAGATTTTTCCTATAAATGTACATTTCTATTTAACCAAATCTGTCTTTACGCCTTTAAAATACAGTGATACGCCGAACTGCTTGCTCGCCTAACGTAATATTCATAAAATGTGATGTATGTGTTTCATGTGATGTCAAGCATAAACAGCGATCATTTCCTTACACCACACTAAAAGTGGTGTTACTAATTGACAGGCAGTGTGTTTTCTTTAAGGTAGCAACTGCAGGTATAAGTCAAGTCGTAAGAGACGCCATCATTGAATTCTCACACAGAAAATAATTTTTAGTTACGGAGAAGCATGCCAGGTGGCAGTAAATGTTCAAAAAATTTTTACGAAGCAACAGGGAGGTACCTATGATTCAGTCGGTAAAGTAGCTTCGAACTTTATCGATGGTCAGTTATCTGTAGGTAGCAATACCCCTCACTCTATCACGGATATTGAAAAGAAACTTTTCAATTTCACAGTGTAGAAATTAATTTAAATAGTGACTTTACAATGTCGCTCAATAGCTGTAGCGTACATCAGTGTTAACAGTAGGGTCATGTGCGAAAATCGTATCTACGAAGCAGGAATTTTCAAATTTTCCCGCTGGAAATTCAAAGGATTTTATAAATTTTACGAAATTCATCACCGTTACGTTTTTATATGATGAAAGGTACACGCGAAATTCAGCCAGACACAACCATATACAGTCGAACTCTGTTATAACATCATGAAAGAGGACTAAATATTTTGTGTCGTTATAAACGAGTGTTGTTATAACCGAGGAGTATAATGTTATGGTTAATAGTGAGGAATTAATTGCTATTACAGAATATCTGACGCTATAGACGAGGTGTCGTATAAACCGATGTCGTTATAACCGGGTTCCACTGTATTTAGTTTATGTCAGCAGATATTTAGTTGAAGCCAGCGTGACGACGGCGACCATATATGGCCCGAACATGAAGCTGACTTGAACCAAACAGATACTGTTTTAACCCTTTAAAGACGAAGCGTGTCTGCTTTATATAAGGACTTAGTGCGTACCGCGCTGTAAACACTCTCCACTTCGGTTATAAAAACCAATCTCTTGATGTTTTATAAGGCAAAAGTTGCTGTTTGTTCTGAGATCCGTACAAAACACATAAACGCAATGTGGGCACCACGTAGAATTTTTTAATGTTAAACCTGGTGGTACGTAAAGTTACCGCTAGGCTTTAAAAGGTTAAAGTATCTTCGAGTCTCGACAGACGAGTGTCACCAATCGTCAGCTACCAGAGGGATGACATTATCCGCCCCGGTGAATCCGCTTGCTTTTTCTTCTTATTATTTTAACTTTTTTTCTCCAATCGGCGTTTCCAGTCGGACCAACTTTACATTCTTCAGGACTTCTGTCCAATCAGTCTGCAGCTTCTCCCAGTACACACTCTTCTTTATTCTTACGCCTCGCACTTGTTTCTTTTCTGCTTCCTCCACCGCACCACAGCTACAGGAGTTACTGACTTGCCACTAAGCGAATACTGGTTCAGCAAACTTGACATGACGTAAGGCGTCACTGTCCGACAAACCTAATATTGTTACTTACTAGAGGCGTTATCATACATACACATACATACATACATACATACATACATGCATACACACACATACATACATACATACATACGTACATAATACATACATGACACACGCACGCACATACATACACACAAATGCATATATATACACGTAGATACATAAATAATACACACACATATACATGCATACACACCTACGTACATACATACATACACACACACACATACATACATACATATATACATACATACATACGTACGTAGTACATACATACACACACATACATACATACACACACACATATATACATACATACACACACATACATACATACATACATACATACATACATACATACATACATACATACATACATGGATATATACCTCCATTCCAACATATTTCTTAACTCTCTGTACTTTCCTATCCAATGCATTCATAGGAAAGTACTTTAGAGTCTACGATTACCCGGAATTATATTTAAAGACCCAGAAAAAATTCTACGTGGTGCCCACATTGCGTTTATGTGTTTTGTACGGATCTCAGAACAAACAGCAAGTCTTGCCTTATAAAACATTAAGAGACTGGTTTTTATAACCGAAGTGGGGAATGTTTACAGCGCGGTACGCACTGAGTCCTTATATAAAACAGATACGCTTCGTCTTTAAAGGGTTAAAGCCTAGCGGTAACTTTACGTACCACCAGGTTTAACATTAAAAAATTCTACGTGGTGCCCACATTGCGTTTATGTGTTTTGTACGGATCTCAGAACAAACAGCAACTTTTGCCTTATAAAACATTAAGAGACTGGTTTTTATAACCGAAGTGGAGAGTGTTTACAGCGCGGTACGCACTGAGTCCTTATATAAAACAGATACGCTTCGTCTTTAACCTTTTAAAGCCTAGCGGTAACTTTACGTACCACCAGGTTTAACATTAAAAAATTCTACGTGGTGCCCACATTGCGTTTATGTGTTTTGTACGGATCTCAGAACAAACAGCAACTCTTGCTTTATAAAACATTAAGAGACTGGTTTTTATAACCGAAGTGGGGAGTGTTTACAGCGCGGTACGCACTGAGTCCTTATATAAAACAGATACGCTTCGTCTTTAACCTTTTAAAGCCTAGCGGTAACTTTACACACGACCAGGTTTAACATTAAAAAATTCTACGTGGTGCCCACATTGCGTTTATGTGTTTTGTACGGATCTCAGAACAAACAGCAACTTTTGCCTTATAAAACATTAAGAGACTGGTTTTTATAACCGAAGTGGAGAGTGTTTACAGCGCGGTAGGCACTGAGTCCTTATATAAAACAGATACGCTTCGTCTTTAAAGGTTTAACATTAAAAAATTCTACGTGGTGCCCACATTGCCTTTATGTGTTTTGTACGGATCTCAGAACAAACAGCAACTTTTGCCTTATAAAACATTAAGAGACTGGTTTTTATAACCGAAGTGGAGAGTGTTTACAGCGCGGTAGGCACTGAGTCCTTATATAAAACAGATACGCTTCGTCTTTAAAGGGTTAAACAAGTCACATGAAAGTGACATGGCTTGTATTGATACAACAGCACGGTTCCGAGCGGTACCCTATTCCGAGGTAAAAACTATTTAGATTTTAATATTTTTAGAGGGTTTCTACAATATTCTGCAATTTAAATAAAAAGAGATTTTAAATGATACATCGTGACACGGTTTGAAATGTCTTACGCTTTTGTGTTTGCTACATATACAATGTGCAAAAGACAGCGACGTATGCACTATGCCAAAACGGGTATGCTGATATAAAATGCTGCAATGCGTACTGCGTTTAGGGTTTTGGGCAAAGAGAATTGCTGAAATTTCACAGGCTTGATATGGGTCTCATATATCAGACAGTTACTTTCATATTAACCGTTTAAAGACGAAGCATTATCTCTTTTATACATGAGGACCCAGTTCCCACCGCGCAGTAAACACCCTCCGTCTCCGTTATAAAAACCAGTCAGTTAATGCTGTATAGGGAAATAATCGCTGTTTGTTCTGAGATCCACACAAAACACATAAATACACTGTGTGGGCAGAACGTAGGATTTGTGAATATTAAATCTGGTGTATATAAAGTCCGTACCGCGCTGTAAACACACTCCGTCTCGGTTATAAAAACCAGCCAGTTAATGCTGTATAGGGAAATAATCGCTGTTTGTTCTGAGATCCACACAAAACACATAAATACACTGTGTGGGCAGAACGTAGAATTTGTGAATGTTAAGCCTGGCGGTACGTATAGTAACCACTGGGCTTTACATTTTTAATGGTGCAGTGTTTAATTAAGCAGAACAACAACTTACCCCTATCCATGTTAAGATTACGACATGCCCTAAAATTAACTCGTTTCGATATATCTCCCGCCAGAGGTCCGAAATAACATCAAATTTGTAAAGATTTTCTCGATGCGAAGTCCACTTGAAACATCACCTGGGTGTACAGCTGAGTCTACTTTTATAAAGCAGTGAGCTTGCAAATTGCGGCCTGCCTTTGCTACCCATTGCAGCACAGCGTAACAGAAACATCACAGGTCGTCCATTGCGGCGTTAGAACTCAACATCCGCCTAGCTGTATAAAAGAAAAGAGGGCCTCAAGTGTGTGTGTCCCCCCTCCTACCCAACACCCCTCAAGAACCGAAATAAAGAGTCCCGGCATTCCCACAAGAAACGTACCCCCCGCTGGGCAGCTTTCATAAACTTCGTTCAGTTGAGTGAGTTGTACCCGATCAAAATCCTAACTGCATTTGTATACGAAAAAAAAAAAAGGGTCCGAAATCCAATTCTTAAAGAGATGTTTCAAATTTCGTACACAATAAACTTCAACAAAGTCCTGTAGGATGCAGTGATTGATTGTTTGGCGTACTGTTTATATGTGTACAGGAAGAATACAAACTTAGTGCTACCGGCAAACTCAAAAGTTCACAACAACCAATATCAAAGGATTTGCCATGCATAGACTTCATAACAGAGGGTGCAAGAAACATGAACCCTCATATAAACGTGTCTTTTGCAGACTGTAACATCTAAAGCACTGGATCTAGACAGTTTTCCTAAACTGACCCCATTATACAATATCACGAATTTATCAGACCTCCTGCCCTGAAAACACCGCCATTCGTGGAAGCATTTAAATTTGGAATACTAACAAGAGATATATAAATGTGATACATATAAATAAATATAAATATACAAATAAGATATATATCTTAAAGTTTACGGGCCTTGATTTCAGGCTTCAGCCGCGATGTTGACGAGATTGCCGACGCTGCATAACATCCCAGAAGAGCGCAAACCTCTTTAAGGGCCTTTACTAAAAGGTAAATTTGGCCGCTTTCATCCCATGAAGGCATACAGGAAGGGGAGGCAGAGCTCCAGTCATTCTTAATCTCAGTAGTAGACAGAAGTGGTCAACTTTACGCTCCGGCCGCTTTAGCCCACAGTAAGAACGCCCGTACCTATTAAATAAGAGGTTGGCGAGACAAAGATAAGGTGAATAGTGGTAAATCCTGTTAGAAATTCAAGGCATGCAGAAATACAACAGCATGGCATGATACAATGGGCCCACTTTGGGCCCATGTCGGTGCACATAGCCGGAACAAGAGTTTTGGGTGAATTTACCTGATTTTTTACTGACGAATGAAGAACTAAGAAACGCTGTGTGTATATCAACAACACAGCACGATGGCTACAGGAAGAAACTTATAGACCTTTCGTTGAATTCTGAAAAAAAGTTACCAAACATACCAGTTCACGTCGCCACATTCGTCTGTCCATAAACGACCCTGTTCTAGAACGGCTACATAGATTTTAATGAAATTTAGTTTTGGATAATTTCACCGAAAATTATCGGCCAATTCCAATTTTAGTTAAAATCCTACAAAAAAAAAAAAGCTGACACTTAACAACACGGCACACGCGTACCTCGCAAAGTGCAGCGTGGAGCTAGTCGCTCAACATCAGAGGCAACACGTCGGATGTAGGAGGTCAAGGGACTGTTGCGCCACCCGGTATTTAGCTAAGCAAAAATGTTTGGGACAGAAGCTGTAAATAGCGACGAAACATGCGGTAAGGGCAACATGATTTCTAAGTCAATCTTGCTATTTTAACCTTTTAAAGCCTAGCGGGTACTTTACGTACCACCAGGTTTAACATTAAAAATTTCTACATTGTAGTGACATTGCGTTTATGTGTTTTGTACGGATCTCAGAACAAACAGCAACCTTTGCCTTATAAAACATTAAGAGATTGGTTTTTATAACTGAAGTGGAGAGTGTTTACAGCGCGGTACGCACTGAGTCCTTATATAAAACAGATACGCGTCGTCTTTAAAGGGTTAAAAAATTCTACGTGGTGCCCACATTGCGTTTATGTGTTTTGTACGGATCTCAGAACAAACAGCAACTTTTGCCTAATAAAACATTAAAAGATCGGTTCTTATAACCGAATTGGAGAGTGTTTACTGCGCGGTACGCAGTCAGTCCTTATATAAAACAGATTACGTTCCGTCTGTCAAGGGTTAATTAACAGAAGTTCGTTCTGGGGCGTACTCTTGCTAGCCATATCAGACACTCTGTCAAACCGAGACAAGGTGGCTGTTTTCGACCCCCTGGCGTCACAGTTCCATGAAGAAATAAGGATAAACTTCAGGTCACATGTCCGCGTGTTTGTGACTCAGATATCAACGTCTCGTAGCCTGACTGAGGTCAAAGTTCACGGATGAAATAGGATGCGAAAACACAAAGGACAGAGTACGTGAAGGAATTGCAGCCGGTAACAAAGGCCAGGACTTGTCTTTTTTGAGCGATGAGCGCTTGTGCACCCACCCACACTGATGGGGCCAAACTGCCCCTGAAACTGGATATACTTGCACATATCCGGCTGGAATAGAACACTGGCGGTTAGATGACCGGCGTTCGGTTTACGGCTCAATTATATTAACCTTTATCCTGCTAATGTGGAATATATGGTGAGCTGCTAATAATGCCAGCACCACTAATGTCTAATATTTGGTGACCTACATTTGGCAACGCTGAAAGGAGCCTCTTTGTCTCTCTCTGCACAATGTCTCAACGCTGAATCAATCTTGAAAGACGTCCTATGTCATATCTGTGTGCACACACTTACTCGGCTACCAACTCGGCCCTGAATGGTACTTGCACACAGATATGACATAGGACGTCTTTCACGATTGAGTCAGCGTTGAGACATTGTGCAGAGAGAGACAAAGAGGCTCCTTTCAGCGTTGCCAAATGTAGGTCACCAAATATTAGACATTAGTGGTGCTGGCATTATTAGCAGCTCACCATATATTCCACATTAGCAGGATAAAGGTTAAGATCGTTTTGAAAGTGCAACAGAAACCCCGTCCTCGGAGGGGTAAAGGAGCCGGAGCTTGACGTATCTATTCCCGTTATACTGCCGATTTCTACAATACATGAAGGTGTCATCGGCATCAGGGATGGAGATATCTTCCAAAAATCTAGAAGCCACATCTAAATTCTAGGCTGAGAAGGGTGATCACAAGCAAGAGCCATAGAAAATCCACAACTCTGTAATGACCTATGACCCTAGCTTATACATTTTTTTTGCATGTGAGAAAAACCCAGCAATAATTATGCTAACCGTATTAGGCGCCAACATAAAAAAATTCGCCCGGCTTAACAAACGCCCGGGATTTGGGCACACCCCTGCTGTAAATGGCTGTTAGGGAACAGGAGACGCATTACAAATGTCGCCATGATTTGCATATAAATTCCTGAGTGTTGTCCGTACACATAAATTTAAAAAAAACTTGGGAATTTTGTACTACCGTGTAATGGTTTCTACACCTTTTTAAATCCACGTTTAGTCTCAGAGTGACATGTCACGTACGTCCTTTTCAGCGGAGAGTATCTCAATCTACGTGCTTTCGTGCATTATAAACAAAACCTACACAGACTTTTCACCCAAGGCTGGTGGGAAATAAAACGGTAGACGGATAGGGCAAGTCTGAACGCCCCCCCATTTTCAGCGACTTCTTTCCGCGGCGTGTCTTGCTGCATGCGCGATGTCAGTAAGTTAACCCCTCGAACAGAATGTATCAATCACAGACGAAGAATCCAACTGGCTCATTATGCATCGCTACCCAGGGGCGCACCCAGAATTTTTCCTTGGGGGCGAGGTGGCTGACCCTGGGGCCATATATAATTTACATTTGATTTTAAAAACTGTTATACAAATCATGCTGTAGGCACAACATAACACTGTCTGCGACTGCATTTATATACACACGAATATAACTACGCGTTCCGTGCCTCAGTCACAGTGTCCTGTCTTCTTCTTCTCTTAATTTTATTAATTTATTTTTCAGAATTCTAATGCACTAGTCATCAGCCGATTCCAGCGTCTGATTTCGGCTGAAGGGTAAATCACTTCAAACTTTTTGATATCATAATATGTACAAAATTTGTGCTTATTAAATTTCAGTTTTGGGGGGTTTGGGGGGGCTGCAGGCCGGCAGCACCCTCCCCCTAGGTGCGCCCTTTTCGCCACGTCACTCTTGCGTATTTATATTAAAACTCTACACACACAAATGCACACATGAAGACCCCGTTAAGAAATAAAAATAATATGAGTCATTTTGTAAATCAACAGCACAGCTGACAGACACAAGAATAAGCGACGCAACAAACGTGATTGGCATGCTGACGGTAAAACAGTTAAAGATGTTAAAAACTTCTACAAAATTCTTGTGTTTTTGGCATTTTTAACTGTTTTGCCGTTTTGTAATTTCTATTTAATGCATATCTTATGCAATTTGTAATAATACCCCCCTCATGCTGGCATAGCTACTTGCCGAAACATGTTGCGTAAATAAGACAAAGACTTATAAATAAACAATAAGATTGTGCGTAAGTTGGACCTCTTTTCCTGTATTGGATCATATCATATGCACGCAAATGAACACCATAATTTAATGTGTTCCATGTCGGCGCACTGTATCATATAAAATAATATTCACCAACTAATGCACCAAAATACATACAATCTTTATTCGTAAAAACCTCCTACATGTTTCGACCCTGCTGGGTCATCTTCAGGGAGAATAGTCTGTTACATTGTTGGATGCACTTACACAGTTAAGTGAGAATGTGCATCCAACAGTGTAACAGGCTATTATCCCTGAAGATGACCCAGCAGGGTCGAAACATGTAGGAGGTTTTTACAAATAAAAATTGTATGTATTTTGGTGCATTAGTTGGTGAATATTATTTTATAGAACATCATAATATATTAGAAGTAACTGCAGGAGGACGGTTACGATGGATTGGACACGTAAGGAAAAACCCTGGAAATAGATTCTGACCGAGAATACCATAATGGGAATCACAAGAAACACGAAGGAAGGTAAAACCCACAAAAACATGGATTACAAACAAATCAAAGTTGTGCCTGTCCATGCCATGACGGAATATATTGGGAGTAAAGGCTCCATTCATTCTTAAACTCGGCACTAGATGGAGGTGAGTGGTTAACTTATCGCCCCAGTCGCTCTACCCCCGGGAAAGAACACAGGTACCCACTGAATAAGAAACTGGGTGGGCCCCAAAGATGGTCTGGACGTTTCGGATAACAGAAAATAAAAGATCGGTGGATGGAGGAAGACGCAGTACGACTGACAGACTGAGGGACGAGAATATTAGCCCTTTAAAGACGAAGCGTATCTGTTTTATATAAGGACTCAGTGCGTACCGCGCTGTAAACACTCTCCACTTCGGTTATAAAAACCAGTCTCTTAATGTTTTATAAGGCAAAAGTTGCTGTTTGTTCTGAGATCCGTACAAAACACATAAAAGCAATGTAGGCACCACGTAGAATTTTTTAATGTTAAACCTGGTGGTACGTAAAGTTACCGCTAGGCTTTAAAAGGTTAAAGGCCGGAAGAGGTTGGGAATCTTAGTTTTAGATGAAGGAAATCCAACACAGAGTGGACAATCCTGGGATGAATGAATGAATGAATGAATGAATGAATGAATGAATGAATGAATGAATAAATGAATGAATCAATGAATGAATCAATCAATCAATTCCAGGTACACTTAATTTTGCTATAGACAAATGATTTCCTCCCCACACAATTTACTTTTCTAAACGTGGAATTAATTTGCCACTCAATGGTCCCTGATTTTCTGAAGGGCCTCTCTTTGACGTCGTCGCCCTTCTGCGATATTAAGCTGCGTACATTGACTCTTAACCCTTTAAAGACGAAGTGGATCTGTTTTATATAAGGACTCAGTGCGTACCGCACTGTAAACACTCTCCACTTCGGTTATAAAAACCAGTCTCTTAATGTTTTATAAGGCAAAGTTGCTGGTTGTTCTGAGATCCGTACAAAACACATAAACGCAATGTGGGCACCACGTAGAATTTTTTAATGTTAAACCTGGCGGTACGTAAAGTTACCGCTAGGCTTTAAAAGATTAAAGATGGAACAGATAGGTTGTCCCGAAACGTCGGTAACTAAATACTAACCTACGCAGCGAGCCATCCCAGAAGAGATAAGCCGATGCCCCATATCGACCATTGCCTTCCTACGAGAACACCAAACACATGAAAGCTGTTCCAGTTGTGTTTATCGCAAGAGATGACGAAGCTGAGTGGTTCTGGTATTAGCCGTCAGTTTCACTCGGCCCAAAATAAATGTACAAAAACACGTAGATTTGTCATACTTCTTGTCACGTCGCGGTGATGAATCCAACCGTGCAACAGCTGGAAGGCTTCTAATTTGGACCGACAACCTGGTGACAAATCCGCCCCGCTCTTGAGGCTTCTTCATAAAAACTCGGCTCAAGTCACTTCCCGTCCACGACGACCAGCTATCGGTTCAACACATCTCAACACGACACGACGAACTCTTCCTTGGGTGGTGCACAGTTATTTTGTTACGGGACCTGAATGATCATCACAGCGTTCAAAAAAGCACATCATATGGCTAAAACAGTCAAGATTTGAGACTCACAAAGCGGTATTATTGAAGATCCATGTCTTCTAGAATGAAAAACAGTCAAGAGTTGAGACTCACAAAGCGGTATTATTGAAGATCCATGTCTTCTAGAATGAAAAACTGTCAAGAGTTGAGGCTCACATAGCGGTATTATTGAAGATCCATGTCTTCTAGAATGAAAAACTGTCAAGAGTTGAGGCTCACACAGCGGTATTATTGAAGATCCATGTCTTCTAGAATGAAAAACTGTCAAGAGTTGAGGCTCACATAGCGGTATTATTGAAGATCCATGTCTTCTAGAATGAAAAACTGCCAACAGTTGAGGCTCACATAGCGGTATTATTGAAGACCCATGTCTTCTAGAATGACACTCATTGTTGAATGGTAAATATAAAAGATACAGCATTCCCTGTCCACTCCATGAAGGCGTACAGAGGGAGTAAAGGAAAAATTCCACTCATTCTTAACCCCGGCATTACAACTGTTTAACGTCACGCCCCGACCGCCTTAACCCCGGGGAAACGCGTCCTGTTACCAATTAAATAGAAGGTCCCGCGGGTTACAGAGCCGATCTGGACAATTTAGGGAATGGAACAATTCCTCGCCTCTACCAGGAGAAAACCGTCGGACCGTCCAGCTCGTAGCGTAGTCACTACACCAACTTAGCTGTACAGACTCATCTGGCAAATAGCAAAAGTTCACATTAAAGCCTGATCTACAAATGAAGGCACTACGCACGTTCGAAACGTCGGTAAATATTTACCAGTTGATACAGTCACAGTTTTGGAAGTCTTCATTATTCAAGACTACACTATTCTGAGACGTGACGCATTAGTTTCGGAGAAACCTGCTGTAGAAGACCCGCAACGTTGCATCCCACCAAGCCAGTGGCGTTTACATGCAAAATATCATAGACTTCTGTGAGTGTGGCGTCGTGTAATGTCGTCTGAACTCACCGCCGTTTCGGAGGGACTTTTGCCTCCATCTTCAGAGAAGGTTCGTTTGGCACAGCGTGTAAATTTGTACGGCGTCAGATACAATAAGATGTTAGATATATCAAAACCAACAAATGCACGTACGTGTATGAAAGTATGTTACACACAACTTATACCTCCTACATGTTTCGGCCATTCATGTGGCCATCTTCAGGGTGATGCGTTGCAAAGGACAGACACGTCGAAATATTATAGAAGTATTGGAACCAATGCACAGATATAAAATACTAAATTTTAAAAATAATTTATGGTTTAAAATCTGTGTTAAAAATTAAAATACGGATGAAATATTTGTAACTGATTCTGGTGGGTGGCGAGTACTGTGTGTGTGTGTGTGTGTGTGTAGTAAGCCGCCACCCTGAATGGAAAAATACTTTTGTGTAGGATATACTGATAATATACTGGTAGGTAAAAACTGGTAGATAAAAATTACATAAAAATTATATAAAGTAATTAGTGTAATTAAAGTAATTAAAATACAGTAATTATACAAATATGGAGATGAAACTGTTGTCAGTAAATACGTATGCGGTATACAGTGTGTATAATGTACAGTCGAACTCCGCTATAACGTCACGAAAGGGACTGAATATTTTGTGTCGTTATAAACAAGTGTTGTTATAACCGAGGAGTATAATGTTATGGTTAACAGTGAGGAATTAATTGGTACCACAGAATATCTGACGCTATAGGCGAGGTGTCGTATAAACCGATGTCGTTATAACCGGGTTCCAATGTACCGTCATACACTTGTGTGCATTTGTTGGTATTAACTTTTTAAAGCCTAGCGGTAACTTTACATACGACCAGGTTTAACATTAAAAAATTCTACGTGGTGCCCACATTGCGTTTATGTGTTTTGTACGGATCTCAGAACAAACGGCAACTTTTGCCTTATAAAACATTAAGAGATTGGTTTTTATAACCGATGTGGAGAGTGTTTACAGCGCGGTACGCACGGAGTACTTATATTAAACAGATAACGTTTCGCCTTTAAGGGGTAAATATCATATCTCATTGCTTAGTGCACGGTTATGGATCATTTAAGACAAACAGGACGTTAGTATCAGTCAATGTTGTGAGAACCTAAAATCTCGCACTTCTGTGTTGCTGTCGCCTGTATCAATGCAAGCCCTCGATATTTAACTTGCATAGGAGCGCCTTCACATTCTTGTTAGCCAGCAGTTGCAAGTTCAGCCTGCGTGAATGCGTAAGATTTGCATGCGTTCCTCGGTCGGTGTGCTGGTGCCAGACATCTCTGCTCCATAACCTGCGTCACTGGGCCAAAATACTATAAACGGTACACTCGCTTCCGCTAACAGTCCAGATTAATACAAAAATCATAACAGACATTATCCAAAATATGCACGACGTTTCGGGAGCTGTCTCAGTTCGTGTCTTTATCCCACCGTCACTATACTAACATGTCTTAATTGATTTTACATGAGAGATCATCGGCAACAACAGGGATCGAACTCACAGCCACCTGAATAATACATTAGTTTGGGGAGATCATGCTAAAATGGCTTTTCTTCAAATTGACGAAGTCATAAGGCAAAAGGGTGGGGTTTCTGTCACCGCCATGAAGGCGTATGGGGGAGTGGAATAAATGCTCCACTCATTCTTAACCTCGGCACTAGATGGACTGTGCAGTCAACATCACGCCCCGGCCGCTTTACCCCGAGGAAATATAACCCCGGTACCCATTGGAGCCTGGGTGGGTCCCAGAGCTGGTCCAGACGTTTCGGGGAACAAAAATGTCCTACTTCTACCGGGATTAGAACCCCGGATCGTTCAGCTCCAAAACTAGTAAGTTTCTGGTGAGACTAAGATGGTTGGTTAGTTAAATTGTTCGTTTGTAAAACCACGGAGAGCTTCTAGGTAGGTAGGTAGGTAGGTAGGTAGGAAGGAAGGAAGGAAGGTAGGTAGGTAGGTAGGCAGGCAGGTAGGTAGGTCGGTAGGTATGTAGGTAGGTAGGTAGGTAGGTAGGTAGGCAGGCAGGCAGGTAGGTAGGTAGGTAGATAGGTATGTAGGTAGGTAGGTAGGTAGGTAGGTAGGTAGGTAGGTAGTTTCCGAAAAAGTAATTACTGTCACTTTCTGCTACTAATATTCAACAAAAAAACAGCAAGAAATAGAAGGATACTGCTGGCACTTTCGGGTACTATTCGTAACTACTACCAACCAGTCGCTACCATACATAAACACAAATGGAAACCTGTGACACAAACAAGCACACATGCACTTAATGAGAGGAAATGGCAGCCAGACAGCCCCTTTGTACATCCGTAACCAGTGCCTTTCCATTTGACAGGCGGAGTAATAAATTATCGGTCAGGCTAGGCACCGTGTCAACCACTGAATATGTCACTGACAGTGACATATTCAGTGAATCTGTAAGCCTGACCGAGTCCAATGGAAGCAGTCTCACGGTCCAGTGTACCTCCCTCCCGTCCTTACACCTCCCCCTCCAGCATACTGCCCTACATTACCCTCCATTCATCTAACCATTCAGCTCCACGAATTTTGATAAGGATAACCTTAACCAGTAACGCGCTTTGGGCTAGTTGATACAGAATATATGCGGCTGGAAGTGGGAAGACTTTACGGCTGTCATTCCAATCATCCATGGGACTTCTTGGGGTTGCCTCAATACAATTACTCGAGTTCCAGATCATTTAGTAACAGAGACAGAAATATAGCACTCATTGAGTCATCTGCAGACTTACTTAGCGTGTCAGTTCGTCTTGTGAGGCAGAGTCTGAAACACGCTAGTTTACAGTGGGACAGGATTATGCTGGCTGTTCAGTCAAAGAGACTTCTACTGGAAAGATGAACATCAGTTCTGAGAAAAGGTAAGGACAGTGTGGGACTGACAGAAAGGAATGCATGCGAGAGATACGGACCGTTAACACTGGGCCGGATGAAATCTCTGCTGAGAGCAGGTAGCGAGGGCATGTGGCGTGTCACCAGCACCGCAGGGGTTCCTACAGACACCGTGCTTGAACGAATGACAATAGACTCAAGACATCGCCTGTGATAAACTGAAGCTTTAGGCTTAATATTAATCCTACACTACAAGAGACTGTTTCCCTTTATAAACAGCAATTACTGTAAGACCTCTCTCTTCAGCACAACAGTCCTTTACAATACATTTATAAGCGTCTATGGATTTAATGTTTCTTAGTGTGAAGGACGGTGCAAAGCTGTGTGTGATGCAGAAAACTGACCGATCTCCACCAAACATGGTAAAGGCGTTATGATGCCTAATTCAGGGCCCAGAAATGGTGTATAGCATTAGATCTTCAACAAATGTGCAAATTTCCTTACAGTATTAGTAGAATTAACCAACAAATGTACAATATTTTTGTTTTATATTTGTCACTTTACATGTTTCGGCATCTACGTACCATTTTCAAGGGGATATATTCTAATTACATGAAACTTAACAGTGCAATGTACGATAAAGTTTTATGTAATTAGAATGGACCCCTTTGAGAATGGTACGTAGATGCCGAAACATGTCGGGGAAAAAGTGAAAATAAATATAAAGCAAAAACATTGTGCATTTGTTGGTTAATTCTACTAATATATATAAACATATGCGCGGAAATGAGCTACGTAAATTTCTTAAAATATTTATGTTTTTTGCTCGGCTGCATTATGATCTTGGCATCGACTCAGCCTCTGACAGAAATTAGCACCAGGAAAATTTCCTGGGGGTAAAGGCGGCCGGTGCGTAGGGCTGATAACCTTACTACCTTCATGTGCCGACCGTCTAGACACTTCGGGAGCCTCAGCCTCCTGGCGCAGGCCTGGACAGGCATTACCTTAACTTTCCGCATTTGTTTTTTTAGAATGTAAGGAACATAGTCTAAAAACAGGCGAAAATTTTTCTTTAGCTTCCAGTTTTAAGTCGATAAGAGAAAACGACTGTAGTCACGCGGAGGTGAATAACTGAAGATAAGTGCACGGAGGGTTTTGGTGAGAAAAAAGTAAAATTTCACCCTATAACCGGCTATGAAACCGCAGAAGGGGAGTAGAAGTACAACTCTGCCGTTCTTCAAACTCGGCGTTAGATGGCGGTGGGTGTTTAACGCCACGCCCCGGCCGCTTCACCCCCGGGAGAGAGATCGGGTACCCATTTCACCAGACGCTGGGTGGGCCCCAGGGCCGGTCTGGACGGGTGCAGAGAAACTCACCTGCACCGGGATTCGATCCACGGACCATCCAGCCCGTCTTGGTGGGGAAACCTGAATGACGACAACCACTTCCAAGACCTAGGTTTAGATGGGAGTATATTATTAAAATTGTTCTTCAAGAAATAGAATAGAGGCGTAGAATGGACTGATCTGTATAAGGTTAGGTAAAAGTTGTGGGCTCTTGAAAATTGGTTGAATAGCAGAGTATCTATTTGCTTCTCAAGAAGGACTCTACTCTACGGAGGCAGCTGGTGGCAGTCAGCAGTAGATACAAAACACAACTTACGCACTGTGAATACAGCAGCATTAGGATATGACAGAACAATTACAAGAAGATTCAAGTGTTGTGTAATACGACGCCGTGTCCTGGGGTAAACAATTCCCAACATTTCGACATACTGTAGTGCTTCCATCTTGCTACTTATCTACGAAAACGAAGACGCCACGTCCCGGATGCGCACCCGGAATTTTTTCTTTGGGAGGGTGCCGACCCTGAGGCTACACAAAATTTATGTTTGATTTTAAAAACTACGTCATAAAAACCATGCTGTAAGCACAACATAACGCTGCCTGCAACTGCATTTATATACATACGAATATAACTATATGTTCCGTGACTCAATCACAGTGTCCTGTCTTGTTGTTTTTTACCTTTATTAATTTATTTTTCAAAATTCTAATATACTAGTCATCAGCCGATTTAAGTAGTTGATTTCGGCCGAAGAGTAAATCAAGTAAAACTTTTGATATCACAATACCTAGAAAAAAATTTTTTTTTAATTTCGGTTTTGGGGGGTTTGGGGGGGGGGCTGCAACCCGGCAGCTGCCCACTTGGGTGCGCCCCTGCTACGCCCTTCGAAACGTCCGTAACTACAAACTCTACGACACGGCGTCACATCCCAGACGACCTGTATGTTCAGTAACACCGCTGTGAGAACCTATAATCTCCCCCTAACATATATGTTACACAGGACATTACGAAATAACAGGATGGTGGCGACGCAAATTTTTGATGCTACGTCCGTAGGTAAACAGGTGTGGTACGATGCACCGTAACTGTTGAGTGGCTCCGACCCTTCAAGCGAATGGACACGTAACAATCACGCATTGTACGCACTGCGGTCCGTGCGTTGGCAACACGCGTATTTCAGCGCTACTGCACTCGTTATACGGCGTCGTAAACAGAGGTAATGAAGCTTCCAGATAAGCACGCAGTCTTATTCACACTGCCATGGCTACGAGTTATGCACCTAATGTACCACCGTGTTTTTATTTCCCTACATTTTTAACCCTTTAAAGCCTAGCGGTAACTTTACGTACCGCCAGGTTTAACATTAAAAAATTCTACGTGGTGCGCACATTGCGTTTATGTGTTTTGTACGGATCTCAGAACAAACAGCAACTTTTGCCTTATAAAACATTAAGAGACTGGTTTTTATAACCGAAGTGGAGAGTGTTTACAGCGCGGTACGCACTGAGTCCTTATATATAACAGATACGCTTCGTCTTTAAAGGGTTAACGTACGTAGGGATTCTACCATCGCCGGTTCATTTTTCTAAGCCTTCCAAAACTTCAAACTTACCTCACCAGTACCTGACATAAAAATTCTGGTCGCAACTGACGGTAAAATGTGTCCGCTGTAAAGGACAACGGGATAACTCAGTTTAGGGAAATACAGCGATTTATTCTTGGAATAGCATCAGACAAGGTGGACAAAATATACAGTTATGGAAGTACAATGAGATGATAAAGCGCTAAAAGTAAAATTGTCCCTGTTTACGCCACGAAGACCTAAGTGGGCGCAGAGGTATAACTCCACTTATTCTTAACCTCGGTACTTCACGCCCCTGCCGCCTTACCTCCCAAAAAAAACAGTAACCACTGAACAGGACGCTGGGTGGACACCAGAGTTATGTATACAGCAAACACTTTCTTGAAAAATTTGGGTCTAAAAACTACTCTTCCCTCCCCCTTATAAGGCCAAGGCCCAATGGGGGTAGAGGTATAGCTGTACCCTTCCGTTGAACTCGGCACTAGAAAGGGGTGGGGTGGTCAGCTGCCCCTATCTCAAAGATTTGCTTGTACAATCTTGTATGTAATACAGCCAAGTTATCCCTTTAAAGACGAAGCGTATCTGTTTTATATAAGGACTCAGTGCGTACCGCGCTGTAAACACTCTCCACTTCGGTTATAAAAACCAATCTCTTAATGTTTTATAAGGCAAAAGTTGCTGTTTGTTCTGAGATCCGTACAAAACACATAAACGCAGTGTGGGCACCACGTTGAATTTTTTAATGTTAAACCTGGTGGTACGTAAAGTTACCGCTAGGCTTTAAAAGGTTAAGGTGTTTCACTGGGGCGATGTATCGATAACAGGCAAGCAAAGAAGCCACTGACACTATCGATATGCACTAACTTTCTCAACAGAACTGCCCTACTTTACAAAAAAACTGAAAGTCAATACAGCGCCTTTTGAGCAGGAAAGTAGACCTCAGGTTACAGGTTCTGTTCATTTTATGCTCTCTGACTGGAGAACTACCCAGGTCTCACCACTGACTTGCATATTGGAAGCTCTGACACACGTTCGACTTGAATGCCTTTGTAATCTCCATTTCATTTCTCTGTTCTTATTTCACAGTGGACGTTGGTCTTCTGCCCCCAGAGACGACAAATTCAGGACGTTCTAAAATATCACGAACCTACTGGCGATATTTGGACAGAGTTAAGGTAAAGGTTTCCCCTGTCTACGCCTTGCAGGCGTATACAGGTAGAAGCGATATAGTTCCACTCACTCTTAATCTCGACACTAGACGGAGGTGAGTGGTCAACATCACGCCCCGGCCGTTTTATCCCCGTGAAACAACCCCAATAACCACTGGAGGTTGGGTGGGTCCGCAGAGTCCGTTTGGACGGTTCGGAGAAAAGAAAACTCTAGTACGCGTCCTGAGATTGGAACCCCGAATCACCCATAAGAACCAAAGGGGAATAGTCATAGAAATATCAGGAAGACGTATGGGGAAGTGAAGTTACTGCGCCGCTAGTTCTTGGCAAACGAACGAAATGGAGGTTGTCAGCCGCAATCTCCGACTGCTTTACTTACTAACTAACCAATCAACCAACCAACTAACTAACTAACTAACTAACTAACTAACTAACTAACTAACTAACTCACTCACTCACTCACTCCACGCAGCAGAGGCCTTCTTGAGAAGCTAACAGTTTCTCAGCTAGTCAAGAAATTACCCGCATTTTATGTAACCCGGAGGTTCATTACCGCTTTCACAACAGCCCGCTACCTGTCCCTACCCTGAGCCAGCTCAATCCAGTCCATGCCCCATCCCACGTCTTGAAGATCCATTTTATTATTATCCTCCCATCTAAGCCTGGGTCTCCCAAGTAGTCGCCTTCCCTCAGGTCTCCCAACCAAAATCCTGCATGCACCTCTCTTTTCCTCCATACGCGCTAGAAGCCCCGCCCATCTCATTCTTCTCGATTCGATTACCCGAAAAATATTTGGTGATGAGTACAGGTCATTAAGTTCCTCGTTATGTAGTCTTCTCCACTCCCCTGTCACCTCGTCCCTCTTAGGCCCAAATATCCTCCTCAGCACCCTATTCTCGAACACCCTCAGTCTTTGTTCCTCCCTCAGTTTGACAGAGACTGCTTTACTAGTTGCATAAGGAACCTCCCGTTGCCCACTTGGGGGCTGGGTGGGCCCCTAAACCGGTTTCGACAATCTGAAGGGCACAAAATCTTTGAATCTCGTAGCATAATCTCCAGATTAATAATTCATACTTCCATTAACCTTTTAAAGCCTAGCGGTAACTTTACATACGACCAGGTTTAACATTAAAAAATTCTACGTGGTGCCCACATTGCGTTTATGTGTTTTGTACGGATCTCAGAACAAACAGCAACTTTTGCCTTATAAAACATTAAGAGATTGGTTTTTATAACCGAAGTGGAGAGTGTTTACAGCGCGGTACGCACTGAGTCCTTATATAAAACAGATACGCTTCGTCTTTAAAGGGTTAATTAGCTGGGGTGACCATATCAAGATGAGACGCGCCACGCATGTAGAATGATCGGGATCCGGGGCCCCACTATGTTGCATAAGTTTTAATACAGTAATACAGTAAATTTTCTGAATCGACTGCTTTAAGAATGTAGGTTTTTTAACCCTTTACAGACGAAGCGTATCTGTTTCATATAAGGACTCAGTCCGTACCGCGCTGTAAACACTCTCCATCGCGGTTACAAAAAATTCTTCAGCTGATGATGTATAAGGCAAAAGTTGCTGTTTGTTCTTAGATCCACACAAAACACACAAATACACTGTGTGGGCAGAACGTAGAATTTTTTAATGTTAAACCTGGTGGCAGACGAAGATACCGCTATGTTTTAAAAGGTTAAAAAGCTGTATTACCTCTTAGTTTTCAAATAAACAATATCTCATCTCAAAATTATAAAAATGTATAATTTTATGTTGCTCATCCCATGCGTGATTATTATTCAAATACAGTGCTTGTCCAACCAATGCACTGTATTCAATGTCTTTACATTACGACACTTGCAATATTTTTACATCTTAGTCCAAGACTAAAGACTAAGATGTAAAAATGTTGTAATGTAAATACATTGAATACAGTGCATTGGTTGGACAAGCACTGGATTTGAAAAAATGTATAAATTTAAACATTTTAGTCAAAAACAGAAGGCACTTTTGTTTTGCAAGTAAATTTAAATGCGCTGCATTGTACGGGTGTTGCGATTTGCGAAAATTTGCAATTTGCAGTTTGCATTTTGAGAGTGTTTACTGCAACGTTAATTACAGTCATGTGATATACATATATATATATGATTTTGATCTAACGTCTTTTCTAATGTTCTTTAAATTTTTATATAAGATCCGAAAGGCTAAAGGTTTTCCTGCCGAAAATTCGACGTTTCGTTTGCACAAAGGAAGGGCATCTTTTCTTTTTGCACATCAATACAAATCTCGTGTAAAAATTTTTAACTGGTACGCCCTTGCAGGAGGGTTTTTTTTTGTACCGCGGCCTGGCCCCACTCTCAGTAGCTTTGCCTACCGGTACCGAGAATCTTCCATCTTATTCCCCACGTGTTATGCATCTGGGTCGTCCTGCTGCCGGCCAAATCAACCAGACTATTCCATGGCTTTCCCCAGTCTTAGAGAAAATGATCAGCTGATGACTAAATTCCACGCTGCTATTCATGCCCCCTTATACAGCCACCCAAATATTAACATCAACATTCCATCTCAATGCAGCCCTCCCAATACTAGTATGAATTTAAAAATTCGGCCCGAAAACTCTTAGCTTTCGGTTTATTTCTGCTGCGCCATGCTGAAAACAGTCCATAGCCCCTCACTATACTTCCCAGAGACCTACATTCCTTCTTAACATTTTAAAGCCTAGCGGTAACTTTACATACGACCAGGTTTAACATTAAAAAATTCTACGTGGTGCCCACATTGCGTTTATGTGTTTTGTACGGATCTCAGAACAAACAGCAACTTTTGCCTTATAAAACATTAAGAGATTGGTTTTTGTAACCGAAGTGGAGAGTGTTTACAGCGCGGTACGCACTGAGTCCTTATATAAAACAGATACGCTTCGTCTTTAAAGGGTTAAACAGTGTACACCCTCGAATGAACGGACTAACAGGCAGAGCTGGTGGTCCACTAGTGCCGATTGTCCGGAACTTCCGAATTATATATATAGCCTAAAAAGTCGCCAAAACAGTAATACAGTACTGTATATGTAACACTCACGCATACACATTATACTGTACACAAATATAATTAACCTCGTAGCGAATGTTATTTGGAATTTAATAAATTTCGGATATATATAATAAATCCAGGACCCACGTTATGAAAAGCGCGATGCAGTAGCATCCCCACGCGGATGTCAGCAAAGACTGATCGCGCGTCCGTGTCCGTCACGTAGCGGCCGCTTCGCTAATTAACAGTCAAAAGACCGCTGACTTCACATATTGCCATTGCGGACTAAAACTTCCGAACTAACAGATTTCGTCCGTTATTTCCGAAATCTGTACATAAAAGGTCCGTTAATTCGAGAGTCTACAATACTTATAACAGAAGGACAAGGAGATGTTTCTCAGTACCTCAACCCTGCAGTCCGTTATTCAGAACCTACCGCCACCACTTCCCGGAGTAGTTACTCCAGACTGCGGTATTTCAAATATTTTCACCATACTTTGTTCCAGTGAAATCTTCTGGTTTTGGTGTCAAAATCCTTTTGTTTCTATAGGCAGTCAGACAGTCACTGTTACTAATTGGCACAATCACAGCCTTTGTAACGAGTAGTTTGCATAACGTAATTATACGTGCAGCCGTCACCGACAGATGTCCTGTAGCGCGTCTTCCCCTTGACGTGACTCCAACGTGCAGTGTCTATTTTCATCCTTTATTTTGTTTTATTTGTGAATTATTTACTGACGTCAGTTATCGCAGGCCACATAGCGTCCAATGCTACTGTAAATTAATGAACTAGAAAGAAATTGGAGGTTTGCTTTGGACGGTCTGAGAAAAAACCACGAAAAGTCAGCCAGGCTAGCCAGTGTCAGGCAGAGATTCAAACCACGCGGCTCCTAGATACAGTTCAAATATGTTAATTAGCGACGCTGTCAGTTGCTAGGATGATATAGGGTCAGTGGAAGATGCAACCTTTTAAAGCCTAGCGGTAACTTTACATACGACCAGGTTTAACATTAAAAAATTCTACGTGGTGCCCACATTATGTTTATGTCTTTTGTACGGATCTCAGAACAAACAGCAACTTTTGCCTTATAAAAACATTAAGAGATTGGTTTTTATAACCGAAGTGGAGAGTGTTTACAGTGCGGTACGCACTGAGTCCTTATATAAAACAGATACGCTTCGTCTTTAAAGGGTTAACCCTTTAATGAGTGTGGAGCACTGGCCGAAATTGTGCAGACCTAAATAGAGAGTCAAAAAAATACCGTCAGACCGCTGAGTGTTTACGTTGGGGTCAATCAACTGCAAAAGGAAGAAGACTTCAGGCCTGATGTGTCAGATTCATATCTGCTAACATAATCTCACCGGAGTCGATCCGCTCGGTTACCAAACAAGGTACGCAATAATACAGGATGATATAAAATTTGTTACAGGCTTAAAAGCGTACATGTCCTTCAACGGCCTTTTATTTTCATGGATAAAGTGTTTCTGGGTGAGAGGTCTGTGGGTCTTCTGGCGAGTGACGTCATGGAATTTGGCAGATGGTACAAAAGTTTCGTAGAAACATGCTGGCCCTATATTTACGGCGAAACTAAAAAGGAACGCAGCAAGTGTCTCCGACACGTAGGCACCTATCAACGAAACTACAAGTACAGGGTATAATTTTCCAGAAAATCATAAGGCTTGGAGTCTGACGACACTCATGAAGCAAGTATTGGTAACGAAGGGGGAGATGCTGAGTAGTCTTCCGGGAAAAACTACACTTAACCTTTTAAAGCCTAGCGGTAACTTTACGTACCACCAGGTTTAACATTAAAAAATTCTACGTGGTGCCCACATGGCGTTTATGTGTTTTGTACGGATCTCAGAACAAACAGCAACTTTTGCCTTATAAAACATTAAGAGATTGGTTTTTATAACCGAAGTGGAGAGTGTTTACAGCGCGGCACGCACTGAGTCCTTACATAAAACAGATACGCTTCGTCTTTAAAGGGTTAATCATCTGCAAACCTTTTCTTGTCAAACACGCCTGAAAAGTCTTGCATAACTCAGAGGAGGTTCGTGTTACGAATGGGGCCCAAGGAGCATTATACACTAGAAGCATTGGGGGGGGGGGGGTCATTCCGCGGGGCGCTAAAGCAGCGATCTGTGCCTCAAAGCATCACTCACTTCTACCTCTATATAAAGAATGTGTCTGCGAATACATCTCCACTTCTCCTTACGCCTTCATTGCGTGAAAATTACAGTTAAATTCGTCGTCTTGTGTTCCAAAATATAAAGTAAACATGACTGAATAAAATTCGTTCTGTTTCTGAAAGGGTGTGTTCCACTGTTTTGTATTTTTGGCACATTAGAAGACGAAAAAATCCAGAAGTTAAGTAGTCCATATTGTACCATTTTAAATTTTCACTTTAGTAATAATCCTAAATTATCTTCAAAACAGAAGCACCACACAACTGTGGAATATATGTACATATATATATATTATATACCCCCTATTTACCCGAATATCAAGCGACCCCGTACGTAAGATGACCTCCATTCGCATATTCCAGTTTTCAAAAAACACACTAATACAGAGTGTGGTTCACTGAGCAAGCAGGTACAAGGGACCCCCAATTTTGGAATAATTAATTCGGAAAAATTCTCACATTATTTTTGGTAAACATGATATAGGCCAATACATATATACACGTCTCTATTCTTCCACGATATCCCGCCCCCACAAATCCTCCGTCATCCCGGCGCCTCAATGCGTCACTCTGCTCCGTCTAAAACCTTG
Source organism: Coptotermes formosanus (assembly GCA_013340265.1). Lineage (NCBI taxonomy): Eukaryota > Metazoa > Arthropoda > Insecta > Blattodea > Rhinotermitidae > Coptotermes > Coptotermes formosanus. Next base: position 714,140 of record BLKM01000417.1, on the reverse strand, counting down.
ACAGCGAGAACTGTTAGGAATCCGATTGCAATCTAGGAGCACCCGTGTGAGCAGGCTGCTTCCTTACAGCCTGGAGTATGATGAGAGTGGTGGATCACGGTACGGGGGGGGGATATCCAGGAAGAAGCCAATAGCATATAT
>BLKM01000417.1:624880-713902 GCA_013340265.1 Coptotermes formosanus | reverse complement strand
GGGTTGCAGTTAGTAAATGTATACTTGTGGCAGAGTCGTCTCTCTTTCTAAAAACACCAGTTTCTGTACTTCCCCCATTGCATCACTGTCATTCCATTTAATGCGTCTTAAGACATGCACATACATTCTTCATTATTTAGTCTCTTTTACTGCGGATCCCTGCGTGGTTTCTTATTTCGTGCGGTACCAGTACTGTGTGAACAGCAAAGATTTTTCAGTTCACAGCGAGAAACAAAATCACCTGAGCTCTGTAACTGCTTGTACGGACGAGTCCAACTAGAGCGACTGAAAGCAGGTCTCCATGCAGTGCCATCAGATTGCGATGGGGATCTGTGCTCTTTGGGAGGAGCGCAAAGTGCGTAACGTAGCACACTAAAATCCTTTTAATTTCCACCAAAATGCAACAGCTGGAACCATTACTGGTCTCACGATTTCACACGAAAAGAAGAGACGCGTGACAAATTTTAACACTGGCTCCGGTTTTAATTACCTCTCCACCAACTACGCATTTTCGTTTCGTTTCGTAGTCCTTACCTCTTCTGCCTACTTGTTCACAGCAGGTGTCAAGGTTGTTTTTATTTTCACTTGATCACACTCAGACACACACCACACTCGGTAGGACTCCTCTGGATGAGGGATCGGCCCGTCGCAGAGACCTCTACCTGACAACACAAACACTCACAAGAGACAAATATCCATGCCCCCGGTGCGATTCTAACCCACGATCCCAGCAAGCGCTCTTCCGCAGACCTACGCTTTAGACCGACGCATCTTCACGGCGGTGGAATGTTCGGTCTGCTGTCTTCTGGGTTTCGACAACGTGCAGGTTTGTACGTATACCGACCGGGTTGTGTTTTTCCTCAGCATGTTTTAAAGACCCAATTTTAAACCAGAGGATGACATGAGTAGCTCAAAACATGCAGTTTTACACAATAAACAGAATTCTGTTGTGTTTGGATGGGTAGTGATTTAACTTTTTTGTAACAAATTTTCCTTTGGAAACAAAAGACAGAGAGAATGAAACAGAAAGATATAAGAAGGAAATAAAATAAAGCAGAATAGAAGGAAAGAAAAATGAGAAAGAAATTACATGATTATTATTATTATTATTATTATTTATTTGGACTGCAAATGTGTTTGTACCCGGCGGCAGTGGTACTACAATAAGACACAACACAAAAACATAACACACATCACACAAATGGCTATGGCAAATGGCAGCAGAAGAAGAAGGGTAAATACGCAAGAATTAGGGTAAGCTAAATACCTGTGGTGCGTCCGTTCTGGTACTGCCCCTAGATTTTAATTTCATCAATTCTGACGTTCGGCGTTCCCTTATAAACAGCGTAAAACTAATGATATAAGCAAACCAACAAGAACTTCAGATGTGCCTTTCAACGTGTTTACACTGAACACACAGCAGTTGTTCTTCTCACTGTCCTAGCAACATACTTAACCCTTTAAAGACGAAGCGTATCTGTTTTATATAAGGACTCAGTGCGTACCGCGCTGTAAACACTCTCCACTTCGGTTATAAAAACCAGTCTCTTAATGTTTTATAAGGCAAAAGTTGCTGTTTGTTCTGAGATCCGTACAAAACACATAAACGCAATGTGGGCACCACGTAGAATTTTTTAATGTTAAACCTGTTGGTACGTAAAGTTACCGCTAGGCTTTAAAAGGTTAAAGACGGTAACGTTCGATTGCAACGCTCCTGCTGAATATGCACAAAACGTACGCTCTGCATAATAACAATGAAAACTGAAGCGTCTAAGTAACATTTCAACACAGCGCTACATTAGAGGAATAAAGCAAACAACTTTTGTCAATGCAGTCCGAAGGTTATGACAAGTTTCTTCTATTTCTTAGCGTGGGATTACAGATAGACCTATGTACACCAGAGACATGCGCAGTAATGCATGTTGGTCTTCATATAGCAGCCGTTACGTTTGCCCGATTTTAACCAAAACTGAAATGGCTCTACAATTTTTTCCTAAAACTCAACAACAGAAGATTTGACGAAGATCCATTCAGCCGTTCTGCAAAATTGTTATAGGCTTACGGACAGACAGACGGGAAGCGCGACTTCAATAGGCGCCCTGCAAACGAAGCTACAGGGACAGATGGAAGGCACAAGCACGGAGGAACGAAAAAGAGAAAAAGGAAACAGAATAAGAGCCAGTTTTAAATGATTCATAACCGCGCACTGAACATTAAGATGTGGTGACTAAAACTGACAAATGCACACAGGTATAAGAAAATATATTACAAACGTAGTAATACATCCTACATGTTTCGGCCACTCATGTGGCCATCCTCAGGGAGATGCGTTACGAAGAATACATATTTATTACTACGTTTATAATGCATTTTAATAAACTCGTGTATATTTGTTCGTTTTAACTAGCATATCTAAGATTAGAGCCAGTTGAAGGAAAAAAAAGAATTAGAGACAGGACAAAGAGAATCAAGGGAGTAAAACGAAATCAGTATAGAGACACAGAATACAGGTATGGAACGATGGATAGAGAGAGAAGAGACGAAGAAAACAGAAGAATGAAGCGGCAGAAAGAAAAAAATATAAAAAAAAGTCCAAATCCTGCAGTAACCTTAGCGCAGACACATGCCAGAAATGTGTCTCCGATCAACTCTCGCCTGTCAACAGTGATTCGTGTATTAGAACGTAATGCTTCCGGCCCCTTGAGCGAATGTAACTGTACTTGACGGTCACCCTGTTTCTTGTGACCTCACAAGTACGTACAGTGCCACCGTTCTCTTTCAAGGAATAAAGCAAAGTGTCACCTGCCATCCCATTTAGTTCGCATGCCTCCTGTCATTCGAGATATCCGTTCAAAATTTAAAATTTCAGTCTTTTCACACTAAGAATTCTGAAAAATGACCACTGTGTCCAAGCACCACGCTTCGAAAGCCTTCAAGACTCCCTGAATTTTGGACGGTAAACGGAGAATTGTGGTCAACACTTCTGAAGAACAAAGCGTCGGTAACCACCACACATTTCGGCATTGGATCAAATAATGTTCCTTCTGTCTTGTCATATGTCACTCACCGAAGTACACAATTTCAGACAAGCAATTTTAGAAAGAGAAAAAATTGAAATATCGGCATTTTTAGAAAGTGTAATGATTTTTTCCTCGCAGGAATATAAGTACAGTGAGATGAAGGTGGCGGAAGAATACTGTTGGGCGATAACACACGTGGCTGGGCGGTCACGGTGTGGCCGATTAGGTTCCAGTGTGTTCCAGTTTGAATTTCAATTAGACTCCCTAGCATATAAAAATAAAATAACTGACCAAATACACACTCAGTGCCGAGTTGCGCAAAATTCGACTTGCGCCAGATCTTCGAGAACGCCAGTACTGGGGTAAGTCGAGGAGTGTCTACACAAGCAGAAGCAGATGGCTGTAAGAAAACACAACGCTGTGTTATCGTGTATACCATTTTGAAAGCGAAACACATGACGTCAAAACTAAGAAGTCATCTAAAACAAACGCGCGATGAACTAGTTGGCAGTCCTACTCCTTACCCATAAGGCCCCGGTTTGAAACTCGGAAATAATATAGGTAACATTTCTTTTAATATATTAACCCTCCATATACGAATTCTTAATTACGGTACTAGATGCAGGAGGAGTGGTCAGATACACGATGCGGCCGCTTTACGTACAGTACACATTTAACGGGAGGCGGTGAGACCTCAAACGTCGGCCTGGGTGTTGCGTGGAACGAAAAAAAAAGAAATCTTGCCCTGTCCAAGAAACGAACCACGGTTCGCAGGGCGTCCAGCCCGCAGACCAGTCGCTACTGAGGAAGAGAACACAGACGAAGCACCTCACTGTGTAAATTTATCTTTCCTCTCGCAGCTTCGCTTTATCATTTTTAGATCCAAATATTCTCCTTAGCACCCTATTTCGAAATATTATCGATATGGCCTGTTCTTTCACGGTGTAAAACAAGTTAAGACCAACACAAGGCGAGACCTTACTAACACTTGCACATTTCACTACGCTGTTCACACCGTAGAGTTTTATTCAATTATTAATTAAATGCAGCAACAGTAATTCGTAAATTTAACCTATGCGGCCTGAAGTCCTTACAGAACCACCTTCACTCCGACATGTTTCGGTGGCATATATACCATCATCATCAGGGGGAGAGAGAGAGAGAGTTCACACTGAAAGCTGGGACGCCACTGGTGGCTCTGAAGATGTGTGCCTAACAAGGACTATATCTCACCAGTGGCGTCACAGTTTTCAGTGTGAACACACTCTCTCTCTCCCTGATGATGGTGGTAGATGCGCCACCGAAACATGTCGGAGTGAAGGTGACCCTCAAAGGATTTCGGGTCACATAGGTTAAATTTGAGCGTTATTGTTGGTACTGCTTAGTGAATAACTAAGATTCACAGCTTCCTGTATTGCAGATATCAAGACAAAATCCGTCTAAACACAACTACGTTCCATTTCTTGCACAGAACAACATGTTTCGACCAAATTAGTTCATCTTCAGGTTCACAATTCTTATTTTCAAAACATATTAAGGAAAGAATAAAAGTAAATAAAATACACTTAAAATGTTAAAAATTTCCCCCTATTTCTAACCTATAAACACAAAGTTCCTTATCTGCCTGTGTAGATTGTTAACAGTGGCATACACACGCACATCGGGATGTGTGATCCAAAAAAATGTTAAAATTTAGTTTTTTTTATATGGATTTTGTCTTGATTTCTGTTCTAAATAACAAAAGGTACTGGCGTCCTTTAAAATTTGTATATTACAATATCTATATTTATTCTGTGTGAATACTGCTAAATATATTCTGAATGTAACACCATTTTTGTTTTGTTTTTATAAGCCGTATCTTCGACTTCCGACTCCGTAACGTTGCATTATATTTTACTTTGAGAACGGCCAACTGGAGCAGGATATGCAAGAAAGTTGTCGAGTGAAATCGAAGTTACAATATCATAATCTCGGAATGTGCCCCGACAAACACGAAGAAAGAAAACCTCTATGACAGGAGAGGTGACGTGCGAACCGAGATCTGAACCAAGAAACTACCGGACAGAAAGCAGGAATATTAATCACTTGACCGCGAAGCTTGGAAATAAGCCGCCTGTCCCGAACTCTCGTTGAGTACATTAAAAATACACCGAGCAGGAAACACACAGCACAGTGATACTTAAACTGGTTAATTATCCCTTAGCAAATGTCTGGAGGTCAGTCACCGGTTAGTACCAATTTTTGTCGTCACCCAAGCAAAGGTTTGGGGCCCTGGATCACTGACGCCTTCAGGGGTAAAAAGGAAAAAGCTAATTTCCGGGGATTGCCAGGCGACTTATCGGTCACCATCAGCACGCAACCCGTATGCTTACCCATGACGGATAGTCATGGTAACAAGTCTCCAGCATAAAACACGTGAATCCATTAAGTTGTTCCTGTACTGCATAATCCGACAAGTCATATAAACCTTCCGTTTAAATTCTCATCATCGCGTTGTATCCCAAGACGCAACCCTACCATTACGCCAGTGAAACATTCACACACACACACACACACACACACACACACACACACACACACACACACACACACACACACACACACACACACACACAGCGTACGAATAATTTGTGGTCTTTTGAAAAGAAATGTTGGGAGAGAAAGAATTGCTCCTTTTTTACTTCAGTATCTCGACAGTTTTCTGTCACTCAAACCCCCGTCTACTTGCACCGTTGGTTCTTGTCTTGTCCACTCATTCAAGTCTCCAAGCAAATACTACAGATGCGTGCCGCGATAAAGCATACAAATGCATCATATTCATATGACATTTCAGGGACTGCATGAATGACACCATTTGTACACGTGTGGTGTATCTATTAATATTTTATCGAATTGCGAATAACGTATTAATTTAATGTGGTTCCGTGTCCGTGTACTATATTATACAAAAACACTAATCACCAACAAATGCACAAAGAGAGTTTTATCATCAATCGTAACACACTCCTACATGTTTCGACCCTGCTGGGTCTTCTTCAGGGAGAACTTTTCGTTACCGTTACACTAAGATGAACTCTGCGCGGTCCGAGCCCCGGACCGCGCAGAGTTCACGCCTCTAGTACACAGTCAACAGCACATTTTCACTCAACTTAAAGTGCAACCTTAGTGTAACGGTAACGAAAAGTTCTCCCTGAAGATGACCCAGCAGGGTCGAAACATGTAGGAGTGTGTTACGATTGATGATAAAACTCTCTTTGTGCATTTGTTGGTGATTAGGTATTCATGTCTGTTAATACTATCCTCGAACGACATAAAAACACTCACACATTATATTCCACATTTTGATATACATTTTAATTTTTCCAGCAAAACTGATTTACTCTTTTTACATTTTCAGGAACAAAACGTCTGTATCCAGAACGCATGCGCCAATGTGCTTTCTCAATCTACCACGAGGGAGCAGTACCATGTAACAACTACCCGGCTATGGATTTTCTCTTTGATCACCGACAGTACTCCGTCTTCTTTATCACCAAAAGAAACGATATTAGGATTGATACAACGAGAGAAACGTTCATAAAACTGTTTATTTTTTCCAAGAAAATTACTGGCGAAACTCCACATAATGACTATAAATTTCTCCGTCTTCTACACCCATGCAGCAAGCCACTGTGGTTACTGACTGACACGTACGTCATGTGACTGTGACTGCCGAAAGATGTTCCTATGCTTGGGTCAGTACTGCAGTCTCCACACTTGTCGACAAGAATTATTCCATTTAGTAACACCATTTATCGTCTCAAGCTGCCAAGAGAAACTCTGCTTCCTTCCCTACACATTCCACATAAGCACTACGTACTCCTCCGGGCATCAGCAGAAGGGTTATCTATACAAACAACGGCTAGAGATGAAAACTGTCAATTTTTTACCCGTAAAATATTAATCAACTAACATCCTTTGTTTGAAGTGTAGCTGACAGCGACTAGTTTGGTTTACGAACCAAATTTGTATTACGTATTTGCGTTTTATTTTCTTAACCGTCATCTACAATGTGTTTCATAAATACGGTTGGCAAACGGCAGTGCCCAACAACAGCAACAACAACAACAACAACAACAACAACAACTTCCTGTTTCTTATAACGGCATAATTTACTTATTCAAAAAGCCTGTGTGGCCGCGCAGTCTGTGGCCGCTCGCTTGCTGGGATCGTGGGTTCGAATCCCACAGGGGGCATGGATGTTTTTCTCTTGTACAGTGTTTGTGTTGTCAGGTAGAGGTCTCTGCGACGGGCCGATCCCTCGTCCAGAGGAGTCCTACCGACTGTGGTGTATGTCTGAGTGTGATCAAGTGAAAATAAACAACCTCGACAGCTACTGTGAGTAGGTAGAAGAGGGAAGGACTGCGAAACGAAACGAAAACCCTGTGAAATTAAATCCTTACAGGAAGTCCAGCTGTACAGTATTAGTGCGGTCCTTCGGAACCACTGCTTGAGAGAGCGACGACTATACAGCTACGCGGATAGGAAGACAGTCGCTGACAGATCGCAGAAGGTCGAAAAAGAGGCAGTTGTAGTGTAAGACCTGGTTCAATCCATCATTTCAATATTCGTCTAGGAAATCAGGACTAGAAAGGTAACCAGTTCCTACACGATTACGGCTGCTGATTCTGTACTCTGTCCATCAACTGGTGTTCTACAAAACAACACAACATATTGGAAACTGGATCTTTTTCCATCCTCGGGTGAAAGGGTGAAGAGGTTGTGAGTTGGACCTCACAGAAAGGGCCCTTCTCAAACACTGGGCCAATTTATAAGGCCAGAAACAAAATAATCCTGCGTATGATATGCTATACCACCGTCAGCACTCTAATTATGCTCTCCATAACAGCGCTGTGGAGTCGGAGTCGGAAGGAATTTTAGGTGGAGTCGGAGTCGGTACATTTTTACCGACTCCAACTCCGACCTCAATCTAAAATCTTAACTAGATACCCCAAATCCAGAGCCCTGATAGCCACAGTAACCATTAGACTAATACTTAACCATTTAAACACTAGCGGTAACTTTACGTACCGCCAGGTTTAACATTAAAAAATTCTACGTGGTGCCCATATTGCGTTTATGTGTTTTGTACGGATCTCAGAACAAACAGCAACTTTTGCCATATAAAACATTAAGAGACTGGTTTTTATAACCGAAGTGGAGAGTGTTTACAGGGCGGTACGCACTGAGTCCTTACATAAAACAGCTAGGCTTCGTCTTTAAATGGTTAAATATAGGTTATAAGTCTAAACAGCAGCCTGATGATTCACGTGGTGGTGATGAAACGTCTTATAGGTTTACCGTTATTAATACATATTGAGCTTTTATGAAGGAGTCGGGGCCGGAAGTTTTAAAAATCGAGGAGTCGGAGTCGGAGCTTTTGTGTACCGGCTGCACGGCCCTGGTCCCTGAACAGAGACCAGTCGCAACAGTGGATAACCTAGGAATCACGGTTCTATTTTCAGCATTTGTAAAAGTTTTCTCACTTGTCTACAGAGTCAAGACATGTTCTGGGGGCGACCCAATTGGAACCAGAAGCTCCTTCCAGGAGTTACGCTGCCGCGGCGTGGAGGTGAATATCCACCTTCATCCAGTGCCACTCAAACTGCCCCCACGACATTATGTTCACATAGGCATACAGACTTTAATACATTTAATTCTCAATACGCAGCTACCATTTCAGAAGAATCCTGAAAGAAACCTCAAGGTGCCACATACTCCAAAACTGCAATTTTTACACTCACTGCCCGTGAGAATTTCTAATACAAACTATTGTACCCGTATGCATTTATAACCTCCCGTTCGTGCTATACGTCCCGCCCATCGTTTTTTTTTTTTTTTTTTTTTTTTTTTGCAACAGAGGTCTGTCGGTCGTCATGAAGAAGTAAAGTACGCAGTTCCGCTCTCACATGTTTGCGGAAGGGCGCATGCGTGGTAACCCACTTGCTTCCCACACGCGATTCCTCAGAAATGTGAACATCAGGTAATTGATTGTAAACACGCATGGAGCGAGGCTCCCACTGTCCGGGTAGGCTGTCATCACATGGACCACTTACCGACACGAACACGGCACAGTGTTTACACGGCGACCGTAATCACACCACTGCTGCCAACTGCGGACAGCGGAACACCTACAAAACACGACCCCATACAGACGGCTCTGCTTTGTGTTCAGGTTGTCCGGACATCAATACCGGAATGGACACCAGAGACGTGGGCTAAGCTTTGTGGATCTATTCACACCCTCTCAGTGCGTATAGCAACCAGGAGAGTAAGGGATATGCGATCTTCTGGGATTTTAAGCGGTGGCGTGTGGTAATTGCTTACCGACATTTCGAGTCAACATAAAGGTCCCATTTTTACCCTTGACTCGTGAAGATAGGACCGATACGTTGTCCCGAAATGTCGGTAAGCAATTACCACACGCCGCCGCTTAAAATCCCAGAAGATCGCAGATGCCATTAACATCGCGACGGAAGATTGAAATCAAGGAGACTACGGGTTCGTTTTCTGACAGGAACAGATATCTTTATCTTATTTGCAGCGTCTAAACCGGCTCCGACGCTGATTCAGCGTCATATCAAATTCGTACTTGGACCTTCCAGCGAGTAAAGCGGTCGGAGTGTGAAGATTACTACTCGTCTCTAAATAATGCTTGCAATTATACCTTTGTATATACTATACCTTTTTTTATTCTGCTCCGTTGTTTTTAACTGCCCCGAAGTTTTGGCCACTTCCTTCGCCCCCTGACATCGCGTAATGTCGTGACATGTTACATTGACCATGGTGAGAGGAAGAAATAACAATTAATATACTTTAAAACAGACCAACGAATCACAATAAAGTATGCCTGTAATATAGACTTTATGGGTACAAAGCTACCATACCCCATACAACAACAACAACAACAACAACAAAGAATTCATTCTACAGATAGCTACGGAAAAGCCAATTCATGTATTTTTATTTGCGTCCACAGAAACGCGGACGTCTTAGAAAATGTTTAACCTTTTAAAGCCTAGCAGTAACTTTACGTACGACCAGGTTTAACATTAAAAAATTCTACGTGGTGCCCACATTGCGTTTATGTGTTTTGTACGGATCTCAGAACAAACAGCAACTTTTGCCTTATAAAACATTAAGAGACTGGTCTTTATAACCGAAGTGGAGAGTGTTTACAGCGCGGTACGCACTGAGTCCTTATATAAAACAGATACGCTTCTTCTTTAAAAGGTTACTTCCTAGTACTACGACATTATGTAAATGAAGTAGGACGAGTAAAGGGGACACAAACGCAGTCTGTTTTACAACAGGTCTACAGTATCTTCTAAAGCGAGTTCTCCACAGAGTGCAATCTAGTGCTTCCTCTTTCAATTTACACTATCTTCTCGTTTCCTTAAGGTCATCCAATAGCTGCTTACGTCTTCTTCCTTGTCTTCCCGTCACTTCATCCTACCTACTATCTTTCCTTCAATATATGGGTCAAATAAATGGAACGGGGGGAAAACTATCTAGCTAGAAGTGAATAAGGTTACGAATTGTTTAAATGAAATGAAGAAATTGGGCTGAGAAATGAAGAAACGAAACTATTTTCTTCAAAAGACAACACCTAGGCCTGCGTAAGTAAAGAAGAGACGACGTGATAACCTGAGTGCCTTCAGTGCTTTCTACTGATCGAATTAAAGGTTATTTGACCTATAAGGATGTTGTACATGTATGAAAATTAAAATACGTTGGATCCTCCAGCTACCATAGGCAGTTGCACTAATGGACACAAAGGGTGTCGAGATTTTACCACTTCCTGTCCTGTCGTTCTGGTAGTTTTTAGTATTTTGTTTGAAGAATACTGTTCTCTGGAAAGTCAAGGTCGTGTCTAGTATAAATTTACCGAGGTTTCAGGGGAACGTGCTGTGCCGTCTTCATACAGAAGGGTAATTCATTCAAAAAGTCGTTACAGAGTACACAGTGTCGCATCCCAGCGCACTGCAGTCCTCACAGTGACAGCCGAGAGGATGTCAAATCTCACGTGCTTTCTGTTCAGTGGAAGGATACGGTGAAAATCAGATTTCATACCAGATTAAGTACCAAAGACACTATCTATCTATCTATCTATCTATCTATCTATCTATCTATCTATCTACCTATCTATCTACCTACTTATCTACCTACCTACTTATCTATCTATCTATCTATCTATCTATCTATCTATCTATCTATCTATCTATCTATCTATCTATCTATCTGTCTATCTAACTGACTGGCTGGCTGACTGACTGACTAACTCCACGCAGCAGAGGCCTTCTTGAGAAGCTAACAGTTTCTCAGCCAGTCAAGAAATTCCCCACATTTTATGGAACCCGCAGGTTCATTACCGCATTCACAAAGGCCCGCCACCTGTTCCTATCCTGAGCCAGCTCAATCCTGTCCATGCCCGCATTCCACTTCTTGAAGATCCATTTTAATACTATCCTCCCATCTACGTCTGGGTCTCCCAAGTGGCCGCCTTCCCTTAGGTCTCCCCACCAAAATCCGGTATGCACCTCTCCTTTCCCTTATAGTGCTACATGCCCCGCCCATATCATTCTTCTCGATATGACTACCCGAATAATATTTGGTGATGAGTACAGGTCATTAAATTCCTCGTTAAGCACCAAAGACACACCTTCATATATTCATATTCTAAACACTACTGGTCTGAACACAGCAGAGTTCACTGGATCGATGCATCAGTCCAAAATCCACTACTAACGCCGCACTGGGATCATCACCCCGTAACATGGATTTCCAATCGCCTCATTTCTGCTTCACTTTCACTCATTCTATGTCCCCCAATCTCCTCCTCAACAAAAAATGACTGCTTCGAAAAACATTCAGAATTGTTGCCCATCATGCTCAAATGCGCATGCGCACTCCAGCGTGAAACAGTTTACGGAAAAACAAATGCTTCCTATAGGATATTCCCGTCTACGAACTGAACATTAACCCTTTAAAGACGAGGCGTATCTCTTTTATATAAGGACTCAGTGCGTACCGCGCTGTAAACACTCTCCACTTCGGTTATAAAAACCAGTCTCTTAATGTTTTATAAGGCAAAAGTTGCTGTTTGTTCTGAGATCCGTACAAAACACATAAACGCAATGTGGGCACCACGTAGAATCTTTTAATGTTGAACCTGGTGGTACGTAAAGTTACCGCTAGGCTTTAAAAGGTTAAAGACAGCCGGGACAGCTCGCCTGCTATGTCTACTGGACTACGCGCCGGACAACAGAGGGCTTAGAACTGTCATCCCGGCGGAAGGGTGACATGAAAGTGCTTGGTGACTACAGTGTTGATTGCAGTGTTTGGTGATGATTAATGACGATGTCTGGTGATGACAAAGATGGTGATAATGATGACAGTATGGTGATGAAAGAGGCAAAGAAAATAATGGTCTGGTTATCAAATATAAGGATGATAGTGTGATAAAGATAACGAAGATGTCAGTATGGTGATGATAAAGGTAATGAAGATAGCGTCTGGTGATGATAAAAACAAACAAGATGGCAGACTGGTGGTGATAAAAATAATGAAAATAACGACCTGGTGATGATGCAGAAAACGATTATAGCTGTCTGGTGGCGATAACGACGACGATGATGATGATAACAGTTTGATGATAAATTTGATTACAGCAGTCGGTGATTACGATGATAAAGATTGATGATAAGTCTGGCGATTACGAAAACGATGACAGCAGTCTGGTAATCTTTACGTTAATGATGACAGCCGTGTTACGATGATAAAGACAATGAGGACAGTTCGTACTAGGTGTGTCGTATAGCTTTGGTATCCAACCTTAAAAATGTGCGTTACATCTGTACAACGCTTAGAAATTCAGTCCCTAACTCACAGAAGACACAACGTGTCTGCTTTACAAAAACCATCAGCGTGACGTTGTCTCGGACTCCGATCTGTGTTTAGAATCACAGGAAAGGCGTAACATTAACGTCATGGGCAAAATGCAGTGTTTCTGTTCTTGAAAGCACGTGGTACATATAAATACCACTAAAATTTAAAAGGCTAGGCGAAACCTTAGCAGCTTCTAATTGCACTGCACTTTCTCGCCAAGCAGTTGCAAGTATGTGAACTGTTCCCATGGGAACTCACAGGCTAGTGCTGTCTGCTCCAACAACTATTGGCAGATTGTAACTACAAAGCAACTCAAAGATATTTCCAGTCTATTACAACATTTCTCTTCCATGCGTGAGGAAATAGACCGTACATACAATTATACTTATGCCATAAAGTTGTCAAATTTGCATACACAATACAACTCTGTCGCAGACAGACTTCTAATAGTGATTGCCACGTTGAAAGGAACAGCCAATAGGTGGCTTTCAATTGCTGTTGATAATTTATACAGGAGTTAAGTTGGCGATGGCTTGTTAGTTGATAAATCGGAACTTAAATTAGAGAAAAACATCTGTACGAACTCCCCAACATATGTTCAATTATTCAGCACAAAATCCGTCACGGGTTGTAAACTATTTACAAACAGGAAAAACGGTTTCGGACATGACTGACTGTCCGCAGGCAACTAACGTGGCTTTGCTAAGTAATTCGTACGAAGAACGAAGCAATTGGCACAGTCATAACAAGTATAGAAAAAACACGTTTAAAATCATCCTGTGATTTAGCATTTCTTTTTTATTCCGTCGCCATCCCACTTCCCTTCCTTAAAGGAATAAGACGGCAACCTTAAACGATGTCTTCCCGTTGTGTTGTCTCTAATACAAACTAAGTTAAAATACGTCCAAACACAACCAAATTCCATTTGTATAAAATCTTCAGGGGCTGATAGCCGTATCAGTTGTATAAAAACCTCCGACGTTTCGGAGACCCACTCTGTCGCCATCCTCAGGGAATCACTGTTCCCTGAAGATGGAGACAGTGGGTCTCCGAAACGTCGGAGGTTTTATGCAACTGACACGGCTATCAGCCCATGAAGATTTTGTATAAATTAGTCACCGTGAAAACCTGAAAAGATAAATTCAATTTAATATACAGAACTACATGTTTCGACCTACTTCAGTGCATCCTCAGGTTCAAAATTTGTTTTTAAAACATACTGAGGAAGAAATACAAGACCATGACATGCCATTTTATGGGCCTACATTCCTTCTGCAGTTAGTTTTATCACAAACTGTAAATCTGAGGAAAAAATGAAATAGGTCGAAACATGTGGTTCTGTATATTAAGTGAAATTTGTGTTTGGACGGATTTTAACTTCATTTCTGGAATAAGAGTGTTGGCTTTAGAATTCACAACGCTGTTTCTGTCTGTCCGTCCCACTTCAACTTACGACCCCGCTGACCGATTTGTACGAAAATTCGTATGAAAGTTATACCACTGTAGGTTAACCCACAGTAGCAATTTCTAAGTTCCAGCAATCAGGAAATGGTTTGAAGCCCTGATATACAAGGCACTATATCTTGCAAAAAGAAATGCAAATTTTATTAAGGGATTAGTTTTGTGAAATATGGCGGCAATGCAGATATCTTGCCAGCGGTAACTTGACAACCACAGGAGTCAGGCACGTAAAATTTAGTGCAAAAATGCGCAGTCCCGTTCTGAATTGTATTAATTTACATCACCTTGACGGATGATCCGGACTGCGGTTCCATGCAAGGGCAGAAAATATTTTGGCCCCAAAATTTCAAGACCGACGGCGGAGCTAATCCAGCCTCCTAGCCAACTAGCAACAGTGGTTCCTTGCCTATGGGTACAGGGAGCCGAAGCCTGGAGCTACCCTCTCACCTACATCAACGGACGCAACCAATGCGGGGGCTGCCGGGCTGCAGGCCCTCCAAACCCCCCTAAAACCGATATTTAAAAAACACAAGATTTTGTATATATTATGATATCAAAAGTTTTACGTGATTTTCCCCTTCAGCCGAAATCAGCCACCAAAATCTGCTGATGACCAGTACATAAAAATTTTGAAGAATTAACAAAATTAAAAACAGGAAGACAGAACACTGTGATTGAGTCACGGAACACGCAGTTATATTCGTATGTATATAAATGCAGTTGCAGGCAGCGTTATGTTGTGCTTACAGCATGATTTTTGTAACATAATTTTTAAATGAAACATAAATTATATATAGCCTCAAGGTCAGCACGCCCCCCCCCCCCCCAGTGAAGAATTCTGGGTTCGCGCCTACCTGCATCTAACCCCCCAGCCTATACTATCCCTGTACGCCTTTATGGCACGCTGAGAGACAAGATTACCTTTTCACCTGTATCTACATTACATGTGTTTCTGAAACATGCTTTACTGCGTGTCACCCTGAGAACGGTTGAAAGTGAGGCAAAATTACGACCCCCTAATAGGCGACAAATTAGTATGGGAAATTCTCCACACTGCAGTATTGTTACAGTAACGGTGTTATGCATGGGCGGGTAGAGTCTTGGGAACATACACGGTAATGCATGTATATAACAAGACGCATTTTTGTATTTCTTACAGAGAATAGCACGAAGGTTCGTAACAAAAGGAAGGAGCACGTTGAAAACCTTGCATGAAGACACACTACAGCCGCAGGAAATGAAGATGCCATAAAGCAATTCTAGAAACCTAGATCTTACTTAGAATAATTATAGCATTGCATCCATCGCGTGATTTCTGCCACAGGGCGTGCGTAGCAGAGGAAACAATGGCCCTAATGCAAGCTACAAACAAGGGATGTGTCCTCGATGTCACCTGACTTCACGCACGCAAACAGGAACATCCTCAAGTGTTACCACAACACGTTCTCAAAACTTCTAACCCAGACTGGCGCCGCAAATAAGGTAATTACTTCACGGAAAATCCAAATTTAATGGTAACAAGTTCTTCAAATCGTCTTTATTATCACGTGTAATGAAGTTACTTTTTCGAGGAACAGACATGAAGAGTCAATAAAATGTTATAAGGAGTTTTGTAATCGTGAAATACAGGAATTCAAAGGGCATGCGGGGCAGGCGCGACACGAGGCATGCTAATCCCCTACCAAGTATTTCGAAATCTTTCCGTTCTGTTTTCTGCGTAAATCTTCATGCTGAAACCAAAGAATGGATACGTCTTCGTTGAAGAGGCGTCAACCACTGAAAAAAGCTTTTATCCATACATTTGTTTACCAGAAAAACGTAATACTCTCTAATACGTAACACAGAATGTTAATTAAGTTGTAACGTGAACCAATTGTATTCGGTTTGTAAAGTGTTAAGCCGAATTTAGAGGAGCACTACGAAATTCTTTTGATAATTTTCTCCATAAAAGACCTCACGACACAAAATATTCATTTAAAACCGATTTATGGAAGAAATTCTTACGCAAACTTCAAATAACTTAACCTTTTAAAGCCTGGCGGTAAATTTACGTACCACCAGGTTTAACATTAAAAAATTCTACGTGGTGCCCACATTGCGTTTATGTGTTTTGTACGGATCTCAGAACAAACAGCAACTTTTGCCTTATAAAACATTAAGAGACTGGTTTTTATAACCGAAGTGGAGAGTGTTTACAGCGCGGTACGCACTGAGTCCTTGTACAAAACAGACACGCTTCGTCTTTAAAGGGTTAATAACAAATCCAATCGGTCAAGCAAGAAATTCCTCCTCTTTCACAGGAGACCAAGTGTATGTTGCTATAGTCAGACGAATCCGCCACTGTACCGCCCCTTCCTCCAGACGAAGCCAAGCACACATTACTTTATTTAATGTGTTCCATGTCCGTGCACTATATCATATAGAACACTAATCACCAACAAATGAACAGAGAGAGTTTTATCATCCATTGTGACACACTCCTACATGTTTCGACCCTGCTGGGTCATCTTAAGGGAGAACTTTTTTGTTATCGTTACACTAAGGTTGCACTTTATAGTTGACTGAGAATGTGCTGTTGACTGTGTACTGGAGGTGTGAACTCTCCGCGGTCCGGGCCTGCAGGCCGGGACCGCATTTCTTGGTGATTAGTGTTTTTGTACACATTCCGTATATTTAAATACAGCTTCAATAACTAAAATTTTATCTACGACTATTTTCCGAAACTATCTTATTTTTTCGGCTTTTCCAAGTACAATTTCGAAAGAAGTTTCATAACTAACTTTTGCCAGGTCATAAAAAATTAAATGACAAGACACCATAACATAAAATGCAGCCCGTTTATTGCAACAGTGTATCGTTATTGTCCGCCATACTTCCTTAGCACAAAGTGCGCCCCCCCCCCCGCCGTCTTGACACAAGTTTAAAAACTCCGTCGCTTTAGGAATCGTGGTCTTGCATTTGCAAACATTCACGAACACCCGTTTCCACTTCCCCATCACTGTGAAACTGGTTAACCTCACACGCGCTGCTTCGGTTTGGATTCCACAGTAATGAGAAAGCGGACATTTCTATCCGTGAATGGTTGTCAATGCAAGATCTTGATTTCTACCGCGACAGAAATGTTTAAACTTGTGTCTAGGTGAAACAAATCCATCAGTGTGCTGGAAAGTATTTTGAAAAATAGTGCTATTTCAGTGAAATGAATGGAACTACACGTAACGTTGCAATAATTTCCCATTATATAATTTATAGCCTAGGGAACACCGCTCATTCAGCGTATACATCGAACAGCCCCCACACACCACATCCCACCCCCTATACGTTCCACATACCCCGGCCAGTTTGCCCATAATAATACTGGATGAGGGGCAGATATCATTATGTTTCTCATTATCTATTATTCTCCATCCTAATGCTACATTCTCCCTCCTACGTTCCAATGTTCCCCTCAGCGCCCTGTTCTCTACCAAGCTCAGGCTGAGTCGGAGTCGGTAAAAATGTACCGACTCCGACTCCGACCTTAGTCTAAAACCTTAACTAGATACTCCAAATCCACAGCCCTGATAGCTACAGTAACCGTTAGACTTATACTTAAATATAGGTTATAAGTCTAAAAACTAGCCTGAGGATTCAGGTGGTGGTGATGAAACGTCTTGAAGGTTTACCGTTATTAACCTTTTAAAGCCTAGCAGTAACTTTACGTACCACCAGGTTTAACATTACAAAAATTCTACGTGGTGCCCACATTGCGTTTATGTGTTTTGTACGGATCTCAGAACAAACAGCAACTTTTGCCTTATAAAACATTAAGAGACTGGTTTTTATAACCGAAGTGGAGAGTGTTTACAGCGCGGTACGCACTGAGTCCTTATATAAAACAGATACGCTTCGTCTTTAAAGGGTTATATGTGTTTTGTACGGA
Organism: Coptotermes formosanus; assembly: GCA_013340265.1. Lineage (NCBI taxonomy): Eukaryota > Metazoa > Arthropoda > Insecta > Blattodea > Rhinotermitidae > Coptotermes > Coptotermes formosanus. The sequence goes on along the minus strand of BLKM01000417.1, from coordinate 695,572 downwards.
TCTCAGAACAAACAGCAACTTTTGCCTTATAAAACATTAAGAGACTGGTTTTTATAACCGAAGTGGAGAGTGTTTACAGCGCGGTACGCACTGAATCCTTATATAAAACAGATATGCTTCGTCTTTAAGGGGTTAATACATATTGCGCTTTTATGAAGGAGTCTGAGTTGGAGTCGGAGTTTTAAAAATCGAGAAATCGGAGTCGCAATCGAAGCTTTTGTGTACCGACTGCACAGTCCTGCTTTCTAGCACGTGAGACACGAGGTTCCTCACACAAACAATAGTCTCCTATCACTATTCAGACCACTCTAATGTAAATTCGGCATCAGCTGACGAAAATGCATACCATCCCTATTTTAAACAGCATGCATCGCGAGCCTACATCCGAGGGCATAACCTTCACCCCCTTCTGTGTCGGTTCTATTGACACATCATAGCGTGCTGTTTCTGTCCTCCTTGCTTACTGCCAGTAGCATCCCGTTTGTACGACTCACTGCATATAAGCGCCACGTAATAACATAATTAGCCCATACATGTAAACACGGCGTGAGGTTAGCAAAACAGACTCTGTGCTTTCTTGGAACTGGTGCAATTAAAATAGATTGCCCCCAGAACACAGTTGCCTGTAGGGCTGGAAATTGTATTATTTCTTTCAAAAATAAGAAGGAACTAGAAAGAATATGGCTAGAACTAGAACTAGAAAAGTCAGGCTCAACATATGAACTACGCGGGAGGAATAATAATAATAATAATAATAATAATAATAATAATAATAATAGTGATTTCAGCTACGGGAATAATAGCGAAGTCACTGTCACAAAGTTTAAAGATACTTAACCTGCACCCAAACACATATATACAGATGCAAACAGTGGTAATTCTTGGCACATGTTCAATTGTAAGAAATTTTCTAAATTACACATAAGACCACCGAGCCTAATCCTGTTGATGGTACATCCCAGGATAGGTGAATATTTCCCAGCTAAGGCTGAGAAGTGAGAAATTCGGAATAAATATAATAATAATAATAATAATAATAATAATAATAATAACCGTTACCGATAAGCTCCAGAAGTATACGGACTTGAAAGACGACCTTACAAGAATATGGCAACTGAAAACGCCCTGTATAATACCACCAGTACTGTCCACAAAGGGTGCTATCCCAAACAAATTACACGAAAGTTTAAAACTGCTTAATTTCCGCCCTGATTTATTTATTTATTCGAATGCAGAAAGCAGAAACAATACATGCCGTGTAGTCAGAAAGTTGTTAGCAGAACAGTGAATAAGAAGTGCTTGGTCAGTGACACCCTTAAATTGCTGTGAAGGTAGAAATGTGGATTAATAATAATAATAAGGACATCATAATCCAGGATAATAAAAAAGGAACATGTATGCTAATTGATGTAGTTATCCCGAGAGTCAGAAATGTGATAAAGAAAGAAGCCGAGAATATTCTAAAATATAAAGACCTTATAACAGAAATACAGCGCATGTGGAATGTAACAACACAGGTGACGCCAGTTATAATAGAAGCAACTGGAAGCATTTCAAAATCCTTCAGAAAATACTTGAGCAGCGTACCGGGAAAGCACGATATCAAGGAACTACAGAAAACAGCTGTACTGGGCACAGCACACACACACTGCGGGAAGTGCTAATGTAGAAGCACAAAAGGGTTTAATATTGCAGACAGCGCTATATGCACCATTAACAGTACGCGCGGGATAGCTGCGGCACTGTGTACGCTAGAAACGTGGTTTGCTTCAGGTACATAAGTGTGAATACCCTGCATAAAGGGGATGATGATGATGATGATGATGATGATATGATGATGACGACGACGACGACGACGATGATGATGATGATGATGATGATGATGATGATGATGATGATGTGTTTATTTTGAGGCCTTCATCTTGACGGGGACCTAATACAGAAAGTGGGCCCTGCATTTAGTAATCTCTACATAAACCACACGGGGCCTTTAATGCGAGAATCTGCAGAAAAACCATAATTTAATATGCTTTCATGCATTTGTATTGTTTTTCCTCATTTAACCCTTTAAAGACGAAGCGTCTCTGTTTTATGTAAGGACTCAGTGCATACCGCGCTGTAAACACTCTCCACTTCGGTTATAAAAACCAATCTCTTAATGTTTTATAAGGCAAAAGTTGCTGTTTGTTCTGAGATCCGTACAAAACACATAAACGCAATGTGGGCACCACGTAGAATTTTTTAATGTTAAACCTGGTCATATATAAAGTTACCGCTAGGCTTTAAAAGGGTAATATAGCAAAATCAATAAGAATATAACGTCAAATAAAGGCAACTTTTAATTTCCAGAACACATAAAAGTCATCCGACTGAAGACATTCTTGAATTTTTCGCTGTCACGATGTAAGTCCTGGGAAGACACACGAATCTTTGACGTGACCATCACGCTGCGACGCTAAACACGGTGTTCAACGCTAGATACGAGCGTCACACTATGAAGCCACCAGCTACGGCAGACGAACAGCATCAAACGCGCAGTGTAAGTCCCCTTTCTCTAAATACAGCCTGTGACATCAGTATTCAGCCGATCCCAGTGGCCGCGCGGTCTAAGACGTGTGTCTGCGGCCGCCCGCTTGGTGGGACTGCAGGTTCGAATCCCGCCGGAGTCATAGCTCTCTCTCTCCCGTGAGTGTTGTGTGTTGGCACGCAGACGTCTCTGCGTCGGGCTGATCACTCGTCCAGAGGAGTTCTACCAAGTGTGGTGTGTCTGAATGTGATCGTGAAGCCTCGATAATGAGGTGGCCCTGGCCCACGGGGGGCTGTTGCGTCCCGGACAGAAGAAGGTATATGCATTCAAAACAGATGACTGTGGAAAGTGGTAATATTTAAATCTCTTTATCAGATAAGTCACTTTTAATACAGCAAAAAGACGTCATGAAACGTCTTTCTAAATAGACGCTGTTACGTATCGTTACATAGACATAAGCAACCGTGCACAACCATCAGGATGCACAGTAATATGAACGCCTGGGATCATCACGCCTAGCGATAATAAACTTGTCATTAAACCACAACACGGCATAGTCATGTCATCGTCGTCTTATTTTGGTTGAACACAAGGGGTGGGAAAACAGCATTCTGGCTACTAATGGCAAGTCATATAGCGCAGAGGATTAGAAGCAACAAATGTAAGATTTGTGGTTGTGACTGTAGTGTCAAGTTTACTGCGTTCTGAGATGTGACGTCGTGCAGTTTGGTACATACTCCATGCCTTCACCTTCAAGATAGAAAAGCGGCAATTGAAGCAAAAGGTTCTTCTGAAACATCGGAAGCTATGAAATTATACTGCGTCAGTTCCCACAATTTTGACCTTGAGGGTCGACCCTTGAAGCTGGGGAAGCAGGCCTATGTGCGGTGAGTGGTGATTGTTTACCGACGTTTCGGAACAACGTATCGGTCCCATCTTCAAGGGTCAAGAAGTTCAAGACGAAAAGAATGCCAGCAAGACGTAAGGCAATTTCTATAAGGGAAGGTAACGTAACGTCTTGCCGGCTTTCTCTTCTTCTTGGACTTTTTCACCCTTGAAGACGGAACCGACAGTTTGTCCCGAAACGTCGGCAAAGGATTACCAATCGACGCTGCATAATATTCCAGAAGAGCGCAGATCTCATCAGCATCGCGGCGGAAACATTAAAGCATGGGCCTACGTTGAGTTAATCCTTTAAAGACGAAGCATATCTGTTTTATATAAGGACTCAGTGCGTACCGCGCTGTAAACACTCTCCACTTCGGTTATAAAAACCAGTCTCTTAATGTTTTATAAGGCAAAAGTTGCTGTTTGTTCTGAGATCCGTACAAAACACATAAACGCAATGTGGGCACCACGTAGAATTTTTTAATGTTAAACCTGGCGGTATGTAAAGTTACCGCTAGGCTTTAAAAGGTTAAAAAAGCAGTATTGTAAACCAGTAAATCATTTAATTCGTGCCTTCGACAACGTTTACATAGATGGTCACCTAACGACGCTGTATCAGCTGAAGCATTAAAAAAATATCATATTATGTAGAACAATCGCCTTAGATGAACTTCAAGAAAGTGCCAAGGACCCAGTAGTGGCTTATTGAAAACTAACACACCGGTGTAAAAATTTCAGCCGATCTAAAGCGACGAGCATGTACCGTCACATCCAAAAGAGTACTATGTTATGGTCACGAAGTAGGGGTTTTAAACGAAAATGAACACACAACTTAGAGACAATATAATACGTTTCTGAAGCCACCAATGGTGTTCACTATATCAGATCGCCAAAGGAACTGTAATATCAGAGATTGGACAACACTTGAGATATTCCCTCTTGTGTGATGCTACGTAGCACGGATTGGTACTTAGTATGTGACTGACTACCAATCAACGCTATGTAACATCCCAGAAGAGTGATGATCTCATTTACAACTCGAAACAAAACCTAAGATCATGAAAATAAGTTACACATATAAGTGAAGGGACACACGGGTGCCAACAGAACTAGAGGTATCATTTGTACAAGAATGCAAAGATTTCGCCTTGCATAGATGGCCTCGCTAGAAACGGACGCGGTGGAAGTGACACAGAGGTAAAATATAAAGGTCAAGCAGTCCCTGTACAGGCCTGAAGAGGTTATGAGGGTTCCAGGGGGTCGAGGCTCACAGATTTCTAGACAATCGGCAAATGAAGGTGGTAAGGTTGCGGGCCATACGCACCTGCCGCCTTTACCCCCAGAAAATATTCCTGGTACTCATTTCTGTTAGAGGTTGAGTCGACCCCAGGGCCATAGTGCGGCCGGAAGGATGTCAAATACAAAAGTGACATAAGACGATCAAAATAAAAATGATGAGATCAAAATCCTATAAAGTTCATGATGATGATGATGATGATGATGATACCATAACTGGGGGCATGACACGCAAATCCTCAGACATTATTTATTGGGGTCCCGAAACAGACTCGAACCATAGACCTCAAATCAGACGCCTTACTGTTGCAGGCAGCTTATTCGGGTGGGGATAATTGGGGAAAGCCAGATGAGGCCAGGCAGCTACATGTTTCTAACCCCTGCTTTAATGTGTTGGCATTCTGTTTACAATTCCCCCACGCCGATGACATTTCACCGCTATAGCAGTAAGAAATTTGGGATCTAAATTTGATTACGTAAGTGGTTTATGATTGAGGAACGGAATTCATACTTTCATAATACCAGTACGTGCTATTCTTCTTCACCCAGACACAGCAATTTCGAAATTAATAATACAAAGAAAAAAACACGATCTTAGTTTCAGTACATCTCAATTTGATGACGATCATTACCCCCACCCCCAGCATGATTACGTAATACGTGGTTTTCAGATTCCCTCCACTGGGCCGTCCATGACCGACTCATTCTCCTGGTCTACCCCGGAACCCTCGCCATCAAGTCGCGTGCAAGATTGGCCACATGCCTGCCGGGCATTTCGCAGGTATTATCTTACGCAACACAATCGATGAAGCTACAAACTCAGCATTTCCGTGATGGTTGGGTCCGAACACGCAACCCGCAACCTTCCCTGCTGGATACAGTAACCATGCTACGGGTTCGGTGTGGATCGATTCCAAACAGGGCGAAGACACTGTTCTTGCCCAAACCGTCCCTACCAGATATGACCTCCATTTTATATTCAGTAACTACCGGGTGTATCTTTCTCCGATGGTAAAGCAAACAGCGCATGAAGCTGACCACCCAATTCCGTCAAGTACCGAACTCTTAATGCAGGCTTGTAGCTGGGTGGGGGATTCAAGTGAGTGGAATGTAAATTTCAACCTAGAACACACCATGAAAGCGCAGAGGGGAGTAGAGGTATAGCTCCATTATTTCTTTAACCCCGGTGTTAGATGGGGGTGGATGGTCAACGAGTGTAATATACCCACCACAAATCTGGATGCACCCACTAGGAATTTGCAAAATATAAAAGACAAACACGCTGATCACCCCGCTAAAAACTTCCGACGCACTACAGCATACACGTGTTGCCTCTGTTGAAGGTTTGTGGTTTGAAATAACTCATTTTCAAAAATGTATATATATGCAAGATGTTTTGTGCGATGTTACAGAGTGCCTCAAGACGAAGCGTGTCTGTTTTATATAAGAACTCAGTGCGTATCGCACTGTAAACACTCTCCACTTCGGTTATAAAAACCAGTCTCTTAATGTTTTATAAGGCAAAAGTTGCTGTTTGTTCTGAGATCCGTACAAAACACATAAACGCAATGTGGGCACCACGTAGAATTTTTTAATGTTAAACCCGGTGGTATGTAAAGTTACCGCTAGGCTTTAAAAGGTTAAAGTGTTGATTCTGTGATGCTGAGAAAGTCGCTTTTCATGCTTACGCATACATAATATACAAGTATATACACGGTGTATGTATAACAGACCATTATATACGTACCTACACATATGTACTTATGGCTATCCGCACTGAAACCCGCTGCACCCACTGTGTTCATGGTATGGCTACCGGCCTGTCCCCATGTGCCCTACAATGCATGATGCTTAGCTAAGCACTGCGACTTTGCCTGTGCTTATGACTACTTCACGTGCAGGTAAAAGCAATTCCAGTACATGCCTGGACAGGCCATGAGGGTTCCTGGAGGTTGAGGCTCCCAGATTTCCATAAAATCGGTATGCGAATGTGGTAAGATTATCAGCTCTACGCACCGGCCGCCTTTACCCTCCAGGAAACACGGCTTGTACTCATTTATGTTAGAGGCCGAGGTGACCCCAGGGCCATAGTGCGGCCGGAAGGATGTCAATAAAAAAAACTCCAATGACTCCATTGGGAATCGAACCCGCGATCATCCGGCCTGTAGCGCAGTAACTTCAGGTACAACGGACCCATAAACAACAGGCAATGACGTCAGTTTAGATAACAGCAGCCAATTCACCTGTTCTTTGCGCATGTGCAGTGAAAATCTTTTAACCATTCCCCTGTACCTAATGCCGAGATTAGGAATGAGTGGAGCTACACGTCTGCTTCACCTATACGCTTTCTTGGTGTGAAGACCAAAAGTTTTGCCTTTCACCTTACAGTGCCAATTCAATGTAACGGCCCATTACAGCAGTTCACGGAAGAATTCCGTAAATTCAACTTTGCCACTACAGAAGGTCTCCACTGGCCCGTGCAAAAAAAATTGGCGAAAGCCTTAACAAAAGTTTTGGAACCACTGGCATCCAAAAATGAGCAAAGCTGCTCGGTGCAGATCGGTAAAAAGAGGATGGTCTAGCCTAGGCCGAAACATGTCGTTCAATTAAGTAAAATAGATTTTACTTGTGTTTAGACTGGTATCAGTTTTGTATAACGTGTTAGTGCATGCTTCCTCGATGCTATGACATTTGGTGTACACTGTAAAGTTACCGCTAGGCTATAAAAGGTTAACCTTTTATAGCCTAGCGGTAACTTTACGTACTACCAGGTTTAACATTAAAAAATTCTACGTGGTGCCCACATTGCGTTCATGTGTTTTGTACGGATCTCAGAACAAACAGCAACTTTTGCCTTATAAAACATTAAGAGATTGGTTTTTATAACCGAAGTGGAGAGTGTTTACAGCGCGGTACGCACTGAGTCATTATATAAAACAGATACGCTTCGTCTTTAAAGGGTTAAAATTCTTGTCAGCAGACAAAAGTTTAATTTAGAAACGCCTTTGTGTGTGTGTGTGTGTGTGTGTGTGAGAGAGAGAGAGAGAGATCACAGAAGTACTTGAATAAATCCACGCATCCGTTCGGTAGCAGACAGCATATGGCAACCAACATACTGCTGACGGCCTACAAAATACTTCAATTACATGTGAATGATTACTAGGAGAAAAAAACGGACTGAAAGTTGGCGTGTCGAAGTAAGGTTCCCAGATGCACGCATGCGCACCAACACCCGCCATGACGTCTAAATGACGTGGCTTATTATTATCTCTCCCACCGCTCATCACGTGCTGCGTGCTGCGTGTTCAGCCTTCGCTTTCATCTTTACCGTCTATTGCACAGTGGATACTACCTGCAAGCGCAGCCACCTTCACATTTACGTTATTCTAAAAAAAAAAGCGTAAAAACGTAAATCAAAAGCTCGTTGGATTATCATAGAAACGTTTAAATCCGCAAAACGCAAACACTGGCCGTATGGAAATAAAAGACGGCTACCTGCCAAAGCTACCAAGGCGCTTAATTAAGACGCCAATCTTCTGTTGCTGCACATTGAAAACAGTCGAAGATCAGTGAAAGGCAGAGTCCTCTGACGGAGAACAAGACAAACAGAAACATCTGAATGCTGGCGCAGCGTATTCAACATGAAGCCAGTGCCTTTTATTAATAAAATCCTAATTTATCTTCCTGCATGTCGGACTAATGCGTCACTCCCCCCCCTCCCCCTCCCAGTACCTCAGTAGAAGCAACTGAGTTCACTTTTTGTTACTTACATACCCGTTCTACACAGTGAGAATGGAGGGATACGCCAACTAATGATACCGGTTCGTATAAATTAATGTGACAACCGTGATTTAGAATTCGCGTACTGAAGCTTCCTGTCTTGTGGGCTGTTCAGATTTACAAAACGCGTCTACGTGCTACAGCTGTGACGTACACATGTCGCTAAAAGTGGGACGAACGGACAGTGACTGTTCCAGATCGCACTGCCGCCACCTGTTGTCAGTGACAGAAATGAGAATCAATTAATAGTCACGGAAGGCAGTAAATGTCAAACAACGGCGATATCGAGTGACAGTAAAGTGAGAGGCTACGTTCACAGACTGCATACTAAGTTTCGAGGCTCTATACTAAGTCTGGGAGCTGCAGACTATGTTTTGACGCTGTACACTACGTATGGAGGCTGTATACTCTTTGGAGGCCGTATAATATGTTTGTAAGCTCTATAACTACGTTTAGAGACTTGCACCTAAGTTGAGAGGCTGTATACTGCGTTTGGATGCTGTGTACTGCGTTTGGAGCTTGTATAATACGTTTGGATGCTGTATACTGCGTTTGGAGCTTGTATAATACGTTTGGATGCTGTATACTGCGTTTGGAGCTTGTATAATACGTTTGGATGCTGTATACTGCGTTTGGAGCTTGTATAATACGTTTGGATGCTGTATACTGCGTTTGGAGCTTGTATAATACGTTGGGAGGCTGTATACTATGTGTTGAGGTTCTATAATGCATTTAGAATTTCTATATTACGTTTGGAGACTCCATACTAAGTTTTCAGAGGTTCTCTTACGTTATTAGAGGCTCTACTAATTTCAGAAGCTATAAATTACGTTTAAAACGTCCGTGTGAAGTTTAAAAGGCTCTATATAGCGCTCACAGATGCTATATCATGTCTGCAGGCTGTTTACAACGGAAATTTAAACGAAGAGACAATATAGGAAGAAGGCAAAGAAAATTACAGTCAGTAGCTTTAAAATTTATATTCTATGCCAAATATTATTAAAGCGCTCAAATAATAAATACTGAGATGGGTGGGGCATGCAGTACGGATGGAAAAGAAGAAAAACACGTAGAAAATCTAAGTTAAAAAATCTTCTGTCTTTTAGTATCTTGACGGAATCTGCCTCTACTGATAAAATTCCTTTTTTTGTACACATTTAGATTTCATGACGGAAATTCTGGACTCTTTCACAAAGATCCGATCTGAACACAAGAGTGGGTTCGTTTTTCTTTCGAAAAACACGAAGATACAGTTATTTTATCTTAAAATGGTCCCAAAGGAAATTGAACAACTTAAGAAATCAACAAGCACAAAAAGCCCGAGGACTGTTATGATCTAGAACGTGACGCCGTACAATCTGGTAAAGAAGTAGCCGCTTCAAAACCCAGAAATCCGCACTTTTTGTATTCACCACCAGTCGAACCTCAAACTCGAAATAGCCTCGTACGTTCGAGAGGCGCAGAACTGAGGACTCCTGGGTTCTGGCGCGGGTACCTGTCTGACCACACACCACTGACCCCACTGATTTAATGTGTTCGATGTCCGTGCACTATATTACACAAAAAACATTAAACACCAAGAAATGCACAAAAGGTGTTTTTCTCCTCACTTGTAACACACTCCTACATGTTTCGACCCTGCTGGGTCATCTTCAGGGAGATCTTTCTGTCGTGGTTACACTATGGTTGCACTTTATAGTTGAGCTGTTGATTATGTACTGCGTGGCCTTTTGGAGGCGCGAACTCTCTGTGGTCTCGGTACACAATCAACAGCTCAACTATAAAGTGCAACCATAGTGTAACCACAACAGAAATTATCCCCTGCAGATGACCCAGCAGGGTCGAAACATGTAGGAGTGTGTTACAAGTTAGGAGAAAAAACCCCTTTGTGCATTTGTTGGTGTTTAATGTTTTTTGAACACCACTGATCTTTGTACTAACACGATGGAACTGTTAAGGGGCAGTCACAAGTGTCAGCCATATACACACTACATTTTCTTCAATTTCAAACAACCGCCTTACACACCATTCGAACTGACAAATTTCTAACTTGTAGTTACGTTCTTTGCCACAACTATCAACACGTCTCCCAGCGCTACCACCACAAATATTTCAGCTTCGCTAACACATCAAACCCACGGCCAATTATTACGAAAGCTTTGTTTGTAGCCGTAAGAAGTATAGCTAAGATGAAGCCTTGGGTTATTCGTGGGTTCGTGCAGACCGCTTCTTCTTTAGCGTCCCTGTGCGCTCTCCGCGAATTTCATTCCTTTCTTATGAGAGTCCACGGGAACCGACTATCAAAGTAAACCCGACTGATGTTCTATCAACTCTAGTAACTACGCTGTATCTTCATGGGTGTTGATAACTGAGCCAGGAAAGTGACTGCCGACAGTATCCTGTAGGAGAAATTAATGACGATAGCATGTAAATGAAGGTAAAGTAACCATATTATGGAATCAACAAGTGCAAACCGACAGAACCATCCCTAACAATAAACCGGACATCATAATCCGGGTTAATGAAAAACGAACGTGCTGTTAATAACTAAATAACTCCATGGAGCAGAGGCCTTCTTGAGAAGCTAACAGTTTCTCAGCTAGTTAAGAAATTCCCCGCATTTTATGGAACCGGGAGGTTCATTACCGCATTCACAACAGCCCGCCACCTGTCCCCAGCTTGAGCCAGATCAATCCAGTTCATGCTCCCCCATCCCACTTCTTGAAGATCCATTGTAATATTATCCTTCCACCTACGCCTACATGTTGTTAATAGATGTTACAAATTCAGGAGACAGAAATGTGATAAAGAAAGAAGCCGAGAAGATTCTAAAATATAAAGACCTTATAACAGAAATACAGAGCATGTGGAATGTAAAAACAAAGGTGAGGCCAGTTATAATAGGAGCAACTGGAACCATTTCAAGATCCTTCTGAAAATACTTGAGCAGCGTACCGGGAAAGCACGATATCAAGGAACTGCAGAAAACAGCTGTACTGGGCACAGCACACACACTGCGGGAAGTGCTAATGTAGAAGCACAGAACAGTTTAATATTGCAGACAGCGCTATATGCACCATTAACAGTACGCGCGGGATAGCTGCGGCACTGTGTACGCTAGAAACGTGGTTTGTTTCAGGTGTATAAGTGTGAATACCCTGCGTAAAGGGGATGGTGATGATGACGGTGATGATGATGATGATGATGATGATAGGAGCCTGCTGATTTACTTGACTGCGTCCCCGACCTTAGACAGAGCCCAATAAACGTCCTCTGAACCAAAGGTTGCCCTTTCGACCGTAGCGAACTGTCGCAGATAATAACTCTGAATCAATGGAATTGCTGTGTTTGAAGCATGCCGATAACATCGGCACGCGGCTCGATTCCTGATGGCTAATGGACGAATAAAGACATGACGGAGAACAATGAGGGACGCCCCAGGCTGGTCGTGCGGCCACACACACGATGGTATCTGCCGTTTGGCACACGGGACCACCGCCGCGGTCTGCGGAAGTGAATGCCAATATGTGGCCAGGCCCGAAGTCGCTCTGCAGTGGTACTTGCCTGCACAATTGGCCCACACAGATACGGACACTAAACTTCTGCTTTACTGGCGTCTTCTTTGTCGACATTCTATTCTTGGCCTCGTCTTGTTCTTTTTATTTGTCTTCTTTTTCTCGTCATGCATCCCCTCTGTATCCCATTCCCTCTCCCTTGCCACTCTTTCTCTTCGCCGTCGAAGTCATCCCCCTGTAGTTTCGCTGTCTATATCTCTCCTCTTTCTTAACGTCCCACATGCTGCATCTGCTACGGTATGCCCTACCCCTACCAGATGTTGCAATAGTTACATAATGCCCTACTTGCAGAATTCAGCCTTAAAGTATGTGCTGCAAGGCCGCAGGATGCCCTACATACACTTGCCCTTCTTACAGTACACGTTGCCATAGCTAGAGTATGCCCTACTTATCTAGCAGCCGTTCTAACAATAAGATTTGCAATAGCCACAGTATGCCCTACTTACAGTAGATCTTGCAAATGGCTACATAATGCCCCACCTGTAACATCCCTTCTTAAAGCAGGTGTTGCAATGGGTACAGTATGCCCTACGTACAGTAATCCTTCGTACAGCAGATTTTGCAATAGCTACTGAATAGCCTATGTGTATCAGCCATTCTTAGCGTATTACTACAGCTGCCGCATGCCCGAACTGCAGTAGTCCTTCTTACAGTATATACAGCAATATCTACAAAATGCCCTACCTGCAGTAGTCCTTCTTACAGTATACACAGCAATATCTACAAAATGTCATACCTGCAGTAGTCCTTCTTACAGTATATACAGCAGTATCTACAAAATGCCCTACCTGTAGTAGTCCTTCTTACAGTATATACAGCAATATCTACAAAATGCCCTACCTGTAGTAGTCCTTCTTACAGTACATACTGCAATATCTAAAAAAATGTCATACCTGCAGTAGTCCTTCTTACAGTATATACAGCAATATCTACAGAATGCCCGAACTGCAGTAGTCCTCCTTACAGTATCTACAGCAATATCTACAGAATGCCCTACCTGAAGTAGTCCTTCTTACAGTATATACAGCAATATCTACCGAATGCCCGAACTGCAGTAGTCCTCCTTACAGTATCCACAGCAATATCTACAGAATGCCCGAACTGCAGTAGTCCTCCTTACAGTATCCACAGCAATATCTACAGAATGCCCTACCTGTAGTAGTCCTTCTTACAGTAGATATTGCCGTCTCGAGCATAGCACTTTGTCTCCCCGTCCAGCGGCTGTCGACACTGGCAGCACTGCAGACAGGACGCATGCCAGCGTCGATCCACGGCCAGAAGATAAAATCGGTCGGAAATCCGGTGACCACAGCCAGCACACACGACCACGCCATCGGCCGATGTCGGTGGAGTCGGCGGTGTCCCCGGGTTGGCATGGTGCTCCACTTTGGGATGGAGCAACGGAGGGGTGAAGGCGTCGCAGTCGCCGAAGGAGCCGCTGGGCCCTCCGCGGTGTTGCCGTGGGCCATCGAATTGAGCTCTGCAGAGACTTGGGTCGCAGTTGTTGTTGCATGGCGGGAGAGGCCGGTGGAGGTGGTGGTGGTGGTGGTGGTGGTGGTGGTTGTGGTGGTGGGCGCAGCTGCTGCTGGGGGTGCTAGGTGTGCTACAGTTGCTGGTGCTGCCGTTGCTAGGCTCCACGTCGCCCATGGACGAGGAGTCGCACGAATGGACCGGCAGGTTGGGAGACAAATCGCGGGATGGGTCGTGCGCCGGACCAACGTAGCGATCGTGCTGCTGCTGCAACATGTAAACACAATGTCAGTGTTACTGACACGTGTAGTAACATCGTGTTACTGGCACGCGTAATATGGTATCTTTATCGACAGTGTTATTGGCACGTATAATAAAATATTGTTATTGACAATGTCACTGACGCATGTAGTAGGATACTGTTACTGAGAGTGTTACTGACACGTGTAATATGACATCTTTATCGACAGTGTTACTGGCACGTGTAATAAAATATTGTTACTGGCAATGTCACTGACACATGTAGTACGATAGTAACGTGTTACTGACATATGTAGTAACAACTGTACAGTGTTTCCGTCACTGCCGTTGACAAGGTACTCTAAACATAAATTAGCATCTGACTGTATTTGGATGTACCACATTTTCAAAATACAGTCGAACTCGGTTATAACATCATGAAAGGGACTGAATATTTTGTGTCGTTATAAACGAGCGTTGTTATAACCGAGGAGTATAGTGTTATGGTAACAGTGATGAATTAATTGGTACCACAGAATACCTGACGCTATAGACGACGTGTAGCATAAACCGATGTCGTTATAAGCGGGTCCAAATATATTTATTAGCTATCTAAATGTGGTGAATTCGTCCATCATTCTTTTCACGAGGCAAGAACACGCACGTAGTTCTCCCAGCACTTACTCCAAGACCACGGTCCTTACTAGAGATTAACAACGCATTTTGCTTCTCTTTACGCCATGTACGGCGCCACCCAGGGACCTAAAATGCAATGCTAATGAAAATTTGCCCAGTACACCAGTTCATTATATAATACGCCCGAAGATGGTCTACTTACTGAGGGAGGAACAAAGACCGAGGGTGTTCGAGAATAGGGTGCTGAGGAGGATATTTGGGCCTAAGAGGGACGAGGGGACAGGGGAGTGGAGAAGACTACATAACGAGGAACTTAATGACCTGTACTCATCACCAAATATTATTCGGGTAATAAAATCGATAAGAATGAGATGGGCGGGACATGTAGCACGTATGGGGAAAAGAGATGGTACATACAGGATTTTGGTGGGGAGACCTGAGGGAAGGCGACCACTTGGGAGACCCAGATGCAGACTGGAGGATAATATTAGAATGGATCTTCAAGAAGTGGGATACGGGCATTGACTGGATTGAGCTGGCTCAGAATAGGGACAGATGGCGGGTTCTTGTGAATGCGGTAATGAACCTGGGGGTTCCATAAAATGCGGGTAATTTCTTGACTACCTGAGAAACTGTTAGCTTCTCAAGAAGGCTTCTGCTCCATGGAGTTAGTTAGTTAGTTAGTTAGTTAGGGAAAAAGTCGCTGTTTGTTGTGTAATTAATAAAAACACGTAACTAGAGTGTGTCTTCAGACTGCACAATCTTTGAGTGTTAAACCTGTTTGTGCATCAAGTAACCAGTAGGCTTTGAAGGGTTCATTAAAAGCGACAAGACACGGAGTGCTGGACCCTTCCATTGGCTGAACTTCATGAGAACACCTCAAGGTGCCTCAGCAAGTATGCCCTGGTGTCTATCAAAACTCACAACTAATGTAAAACAGTAGCCAGCAAATCACCTAAACAATGTAACAAACAATGCGTCCTGCATAATCCTGTCAGAGAAATAAAAAATTTAAATTCTCCTCAGACATGTGAACTTCATATTGTATGTAATTTACAATTACAATAAGTGTAACCGCGTGTAACAGATTCCGTAGGGTGATATGAACATAAAGAACTGCCACAAGATAAATTCTAGGAAATTACGTACAAACTGCTAAGGGCAACATAGTAACCACGGAGACAGGTGCAAGTTTCTAGGAAATAAATAATAATGGTATGTAATAAGTAGAGAATGTTTGCTATTTCAGAATAGGGTGCTGAAGAGGACACATGGACCTCAGATGAAGTGACAAGGGGAAGAAGAAAGTTATATAACAAGAAGTTACATGATTTGTATTTTTCAGCAAATATTATTCGAGTGATCATATCATGGAATACGAAATGGGTCAGACATGTAAAAAAAGCAGTCCCATTACAGGCCTGGACAGGCCCTGAGGGTTCCAGGAAGTTGAGGCTCCCAGATTTCAAGACAATAGGCACATGAAGGTGGTAAGGTTGTCAGCCCTACGCACCGGCCGCGTTTACCCCCCAGTAAATATTCCTGGTACTCATTTCTGTTAGAGGCTGAGTCGACCCCAGGGCCATAGTGTGGCTGGAAGGATTACGTCGATGAAAAATTCCAATGACACCATCGTGAATCGAACCCGCGACCTTCCGGCTTGTAGCGCAGTGCCTCAACCAACTGTTCCACCACGTGCCGGAATCTCGGTAAGCGACAGCCCCTTTGTGCAAATCTGCAATGTGTGGCACGCCTTCATTAAATTTACAGGTAAATATTTCAGTCTAAAACTATCAGGTCACACATTTATGCGCAGAATATAGATTTTAAAAATTCCTTAAAACTTGTATTTTCCATATTTGAAGATGGCTTCACAGTATTTGGCAAAAAATAAACGACTAAAATATTGTAAAAACGGAAAACTAACCTCAAAGGAAAGCTTATGTTGCTTGTGTGCTTGTTACGTGATTTTACTCTATCGCGCATTGATACTGCGCAGCCCTACTGCGGAACGAGATGGGTGCGTTGGTTCAGACTGTGCGGCTACCGGAATCACACATACCGGAATCACATATACCGGAATCACACATACCGGAATCACATATACCGGAATCACAACACCGGAATCACACATACCGGAATCACATATACCGGAATCACATATACCGGAATCACACATACCGGAATCACATATACCGGAATCACATATAGCGGAATCACACACACCGGAATCACACATACCGGAATCACATATACCGGAATCACACATACCGGAATCACACATACCGGAATCACATATACCGGATGAAAGAAACTGCCTAAATATTTCTCTTTATCGCCACCTTGCCCGGATTAGAACCTGGTAATTGCCTACTATAATCTGAACCCTTAACATATCGGCAATATGCTTGCCCGAAACGTCGGCATACATCCACACTGCCACAACACACATAAGGAATGATCTTACAGTCCGGGCAGATAACAAGCAAATTTGAGGTGACTATCTGGGGAGGGGGGGGGGCCGGATACCGGCATCGCGTCACTTCCTGTACAGTCCCTGTCAGTGATCACGTTATTCTGTCGAATTGCATTAATGAACTGTAGCAACTGATCCTTTAACCGGTCAATTACAAACCGTGATATCGGTGGGGGGGGGGGGGGGGCTCAGCCCAAGAAGGGACTTGGAAGATTATCTCCCTATATAACATTAGCTACCTGGATTTTTATTCCGAGAAGCAGTGTGTTTACTTCGCGGTACGAACTGAATCTTTAAATATAATCCAGGTTAATCTTCGTATCCAAAGGTTTAATTACAACTTGCTACTACTACTACCACTACTACTACTACTACTACTACTACTACTACTACTGCTAATGAGATTACAGGCCTACGGTCACTATCATCATCATCATCATCATCATCGCCTATTAACATTCTTGCTTCCTAACCGGAAGTCGCGGGTTTAAGTCCTGGTTCCTTGAACCGCTACTTCAAAGGTTTATCACAATGTTCCTCACTTCCTGCAGGCAAAAGCCAAGATGCACGATCACTGCTTCCTTCCACATTTTATAAAATTCCTTAATCACTAATCATCCTAAGTCTTACCAACAGCATCTTAAAATAAACATCAAATTAACAGTTACAGTTAATGCAATGACGGAAGTGCCGCTAGCATCACTCTCTCCTTACAAATTCGTGGGCCCGCCATGTTATCACTACCGAACGTAGGAAATTATATACTCGTAATATCAGCTTTGGATGACCCTAAAAATGAAAATACCAATTTAAAATTGCATTAGATTTCATAAAGCAGTTCTTGAGTTTAAACAGACGGACAGACATGTTCTTTCCTATCTGCGTTTTGTTCATGCGTATAATGAATAATAACGAACTGTACGGTGTACAGTCCTGCTTGAAACGCTGTGTCCATCGCCTAGTTATCAAAACTGCAACGTTTTGGTTATCGAATCTGTTTCCAACCTCAGATGAAACAGAGCTACTTTCAATACCTGTAAAATACACACCCGTTGCTGAAAATGGAGGGACCTGGTAGAGATCTGCCTTCTTTTGGTATTTTAGGCAGCAAAGGTCAAGCAGTTTTGCACTCCTTAACCCTCGAAGTTGGGATATGATAGGTTGTCCGGAAATGTAAGAAACTACAATCCCTACGCCGCGTAAAATCTCCCCACCCTCCCAAAAAAGGGCAGATGTCATTTACACTGCGACCAAAGCCTGAAATCACGAAATATCTGACTCCACGTTACGTCGTTTTCTACCAGTTTATATTCCGTGAGATCAGACAGCATCATCTTGCGGGCCCTTACAGGACGCTGTTCACTGAACATCTGATCATCCCTCAAGTGGTGGAAAATTAACGAAGCGCCGAATTTTAAATTCCAACATACTGCTAAGGAAGGTTATCTTTCAAGATATAATTGGAATAAAACCGTGCATCCAAAACATAATTGCCTGCTAGCTTAAAAATAACTCTTTTAGGAACACCAGAACGGGTTTGACGTGTATAAACCCAGGATGTAATATTTCCTTTTGACGTTTAGGTGGCTAACGAAGTAGAAAGGAATACACGAGAGCGTCAGAAGAGAAACACGCGTCTGAATTATTAACATCCTGATATTGTGGGATGTGAAGTTCAGACGTTTTGTGGGGATTGCCGGTCTGCCACAAACACAGCATTACGTCCACAGAAAGTACTATTGTATTACCTAGCAATGTTACAACCCCAAACTTAGTAAGTCAACTTAACCCTTTAAAGACGAAGTGTATCTGTTTTATATAAGGACTCAGTGCGTACCGCGCTGTAAACACTCTCCACTTCGGTTATAAAGACCAATCTGTTAATGTTTTATAAGGCAAAGGTTGCTGTTTGTTCTGAGATCCGTACAAAACACATAAACGCAATGTGGGCACCACGTAGAATTTTTTAACCCTCTAAAGACGAAGCGTATCTGTTTTATATAAGGACTCAGTGCGTACCGCGCTATAAACACTCTCCGCTTCGGTTATAAAAACCAATCTCTTAATGTTTTATAAGGCAAAAGTTGCTGTTTGTTCTGAGATCCGTACAAAACACATAAACGCAATGTGGGCACCACGTAGAATTTTTTAATGTTAAATCTGGTGGTATGTAAAGTTACCGCTAGGCTTTAAAAGGTTAAAGGATCACAGTGACCTTATACTAGAAACGTAAAGCAGTCCCATTACAGGCCTGGACAGGCCCTTAGGGTTCCAGGCGGTCGAGGCTCCCAGATTTCTAGACAATCGGCACATGCAGGCGGTAAGGTTGTCAGCCATACGCACCGGGCGCTTTTACCCCCCCCCCCCCCCCAGGAAATATTCCCGGTACTCATTTCTGTTAGAGGCTGAGCGGACCCCAGGGGACATAGTGTGACCAACAGGATTATGCCAATGACACCATCGGGAATCGAACCCGCGACCTGCCGGTTTGTAGCGCAGTGCCTCAACCAACTGTGCCACCGCGCAGTTGGTTGAGGTTATACCACCCTTCAGTTTAATATGATCACACGTGAAAATGACTTTTTAGAAAGAATCAGATGTTTCAGATTTGCTGAAAATCTCAGGACGACGACCAATACGTATTATTATAGCGTAAATTCGCAAGTCGTTTCTACATACATCGCTATTTGTAGAGACAATATGGCTGGCTCGGGATAGGGACAGGTGGCGGGCTGTTGTGAGTGCGGTAGTGAACCTCAGGGTTCCATAAAATGTGGGGAATTTTTTGACTGGCTGAGAAACTGTTAGCTTCTCATGAAGGACTCTGCTCCATGAAGTAAGTAAGTAAGTTAATTACTTAGTTGGTTAGTTACTTACTTAGTTAGTTAGTTAGTTAGTTAGTTAGTTAGTTAGTCAGTCAGTCAGTCAGTCAGTTAGTCACTGTCTTAACCTTTCAAAGACGCTGGAGTTCAAATTCCAGCTATGCAGAGGAGGAAGGGATTTTAAATGGTGATGACCTCAACACTTACTGATCCAACGTCAAGTTGAACTCGACAGCTCTCTTCGTTCT
The DNA here is from genome assembly GCA_013340265.1 of Coptotermes formosanus. NCBI lineage: Eukaryota > Metazoa > Arthropoda > Insecta > Blattodea > Rhinotermitidae > Coptotermes > Coptotermes formosanus. The sequence goes on along the minus strand of BLKM01000417.1, from coordinate 675,614 downwards.
ACCAAATCGCCAGGGCGACTAAATCTTGTACCGTGGCGCTTAACATTTGTGGGGCCCTCAGTACTGAACTTGCTTCTTATCACTCTCGGGGCGCCTAGAATTTTAAAAATTTAATGTGGTTCCTAGATTTTTGGAAAATTTGTGTACCCTCTGTCTTTGATGCTGACTGCTAGTTATGTAACCAACTAAATGAGAAAAATCCTTCTCCAGGAGCTAACAGTTCCTCAGTTAATCAAAATATTCCGTGAATTTTACAAAAACCCAAGGTTCATTGCCGCATTAACAACAGCCAGCCACTTCTCCTTAACCAGAGTCTTCCAAGTGGTCTCTTTCCTTGATGTTTCCCCACCACGTAAAATATCAACCATGTCGTAAAATAAAGGGTTAAATTCCACGTCATTTCTGTATCTTTTCTTTCCAGTTTGTAATAATCGAGTCTCTAAAAAAATAAGGTATCACTTTACGAAGGAGGACTGATAGGTAGTTTGACATCCTCCTCGTGCCCTCAAATGCTAATCAGCTGAGTTTGGAACCCGTTTCTAAGTCAACGTCTCCTGAAGTTAACTGGACCCCATCTAATCGAAATGTTGCACTCAGTAACGGCTTTAAATTCAGAAGGTGGTTCTGCTTTCCTTAAAAGTGCAGCTGTCTGCTGTCACACTTTTAAAAATTACACTAACTGCATCAGTGCTGACAACACAGTCAAAAACCATGGGATTATATACAGGGTGATTCTAGGGGCAGTGTGTCAGACTTCAAGGACATACTCAATAAGAGATTTTGAGTAGGAAAAAATCTTACTCATAGGGATCCAATTCGGAAAACTTCAGCCAGGGAAGACTGAAAATGACATGAAGACATAAAAAACAGAAACATCACAATAATTTCAATGTAAAATTTTAAAAAATTTGTATTATGGGTTGTGACGCCGTATAGTCTTGTACATATGTACCGACATTTCAGAGGAACATAATACCATTACCATCGGGAAGGTTCTTTTGAAACGTCAGTGCACATGTAGCAACCTACACGGCGTCACATACCGGACATCTTCATAGTCACAGCCGTTAGAACTCAAAAATCTAATCACATTAATAATAAAACATGCTGCTCAATCAATAAATCATCCTACTGCCTCCATCTTCAGCGTATAAAATGGAGGCAGAATTCCTCCAAAACACTGGTAACCAGTACCAAATTACACGGTGCCATAACTTAGAATACCACAAACTCAAATGTCGAGTCACCGGCCATTCAGATATAAACAGGGCTGTGCAGTCGGCTCACAAAAGCTCCGACTCCGGCTCCTCGATTTTTAAAACTCCGACTCCGACTCCTCCATAAAAGCTCAATATGTATTAATAACGGTAAACCTATAAGACGTTTCATCACCACCACGTGAATCATCAGGCTACTGTTTAGACTTATAACCTATATTTAAGTATAAGTCTAATGGTTACTGTAGCTATCAAGGCTCTGGTGTTGGAGTATCTAGTTAAGATTTTAGATTGACGTCGGAGTCGGTACATTTTTACGGACTCCGACTCCACCTAAAATTCCTTCCGACTCCGACTCCACAGCCCTGGTTTATACAACGCGGAAAACTTAAGAATTCTCAACAATCAGTGTGTGAGACGGTGCTTTTATTCTGCAGCCTGCACTGCGTTCTCGGGCTACGTAAAACGGGTAAGAAATTTAGCGTGATTCTGCCATCAGCCACAGCCGGTTGGCTGCAAAGTGCATGAAGCGTCTGTCATCACATGACGTCAAAGGCCCACAAATTATGGGCTGCGCTGGGAATGGTGTGCTAACTTCAGGTGAACGTCATTTAGTAACTGACCGAAAGTCAACCTTCTTTAACTTGGACATAAAGTGACTGTGCATAGCGCAAAGCCTGACTTTTGGCTGATACCCTCTTTAACCTTTTAAAGCCTAGCGGTAACTTTACGTACCGCCAGGTTTAACATTAAAAAATTCTACGTGGTGCCCACATTGCGTTTATGTGTTTTGTACGGATCTCAGAACAAACAGCAACTTTTGCCTTATAAAACATTAAGAGACTGGTTTTTATAACCGAAGTGAAGAGTGTTTACAGCGCGGTACGCACTGAGTCCTTATATCAAACAGATACGCTTCATCTTTAAAGGGTTAATACGGTCGTTGTACCAGCACCGTATCTTCATCCATTCACTACAAAGAGTGGGAAGGTGCAATGCAAAAGTTCATTCATTTTAACAATACGTTGTTTGCGACTTTCTGCCCACGATATTACTTAAATATTTAACCATTCAATGCCGGCTTCGGTGCACTGTACGGACCGTCGTTTCCTCACACTATGTAGGCCTCGGTGTACGGTACGATCGCGTATGCATTTAAGGTTACTATAAATTTAAACCCCTTCTGTTCCGGGCATAAACCGCAGCGTGTTTGCTGGGTTAAGGTATTCATAAAACATACATAGCCGAGATGTCTGACACTGCAATACCGACCTGCCGCCGCCATCGCCAGGCCTTATGCTGATCCCAGACGCAGCAGGTTCCTCGTAAACGTCGAAATATTTGTACCACATTGCAAGGCGTCACAAGCCAGAAGGCAGCGACCTTCATCATCATGGCCGTGAGGATCTCAAATTTCTTTCTTTCTTTCTTTCTTCCTTCCTTCCTTCCTTCCTTCCTTCCTTCCTTCCTTCCTTCCCTCCCTTCCCTTCCCTTCCCTCCTTCCTTCCTTCCTTCCTTCCTTTCTTTCTTTCTTTCTTTCTTTCTTTCTTTCTTCCTTTCTATCTATCTATCTATCTATCTATCTATCTATCTATCTATCTATCTATCTATCTATCTACCTACCTACCTACCTACCTACCTACCTACCTATCTATGTCTGTCTGTCTGTCTGTCTGTCTGTCTGTCTGCTGTCTGTCCGTCCGTCCATCTGTCTGTCTATCTGCCTGCTTGCCTCTGTGTGTGTGTGTGTGTGTGTGTGTGTGTGTGTTTATTTCGTTGACAATTAATCCTTGTTTGCAAATTCCAGAGCTGTCCACAACGCACCCTTCACTTGACACCACAAAGGTTGTGCAGGGCAAACTTTCTGATCAAGTACCCCAAACCCCGTTCAATCGGAAACAAGACACAAACAGCAGTACATTTCACAGATTGCATTCACGGTAAATGGTAAACACTGACTCACTGCACTAATACGCCAAGCGTGTTTATTGCTGTACGTCTAACAAACAAATGTATCAGAAGGGGGCTCCATTACAGTCTTCCGAAGGTTTCTTGTCAATAATGCCGAAAAAAGCTTGAACAAAACTTACGGATAACTTAAACAGAAATAAATACAGTAGAACTCGGTTATAACGTCAAGAAAGGGACCGCATATTTTGTGTCGTTATAAACGAGTGTCGTTATAACCGAGTAGTGTAACGTTACGGTTAGCAGTAACGAATTAATTGGTACCACAGAATGTCTGACGCTATAGACGAGGTGTCGCTTTAACCGATGTCGGTATAACCAGGTTCGACTGCATTTTAATTAAAACCGATAAATCTGGAAACTGAAGAAATCTAACTTCCGAAACGTCTTATCTGCCCACACCATATATATATGTATCTCAGAGGACGGACATGTCCACCACAATCCTGATATAATTTCACACCGCAAACATTTTAAACCCTTTAAAGACGAAGCGTATCTGTTTTATGTAAGGACCCAGTGCGTACCGCGCTGTAAACACTCTCCACTTCGGTTATAAAAACCAATCTCTTGATGTTTTATAAGGCAGAAGTTGCTGTTTGTTCTGAGATCCGTACAAAACACATAAACGCAATGTGGGCACCACGTAGAATTTTTTAATGTTAAACCTGGTGGTACGTAAAGTTACCGCTAGGCTTTAAAAGGTTAAACCCCCTTACTCGCTGCCAGAAAAAGGCCAAGTGTCGACTCCGCTCATGGCAGAAGCCGCCACTGGACACATCGCCCGTCCTCCAAATGGCCCCTAGATCCTTCTAAAACCCGACCTAATCCGAAACCTTCTAAGTATTTTAAAGATGTGGGGGTTTCAACCCTAAAGTAAAGGACCAACCCTTGAATACCTCCACAACTGCAGTAGGACACTCGTCACTGGACCGTGAGTGCTGGGGGGTTTAAACTGTCGTGAAGATTCATACTACGGCCTTCTGGACTATGACACCGTGCAGTCTGGTACGTTTGTAACATTTCATAGTAAAATACTGCCTCATGTTTACCGAGAAGGTGGAGTCAGTATGACCATGCGTAAAACGTTTGGTAATTGCGTGAATTCAGGGTTACGCAGGTGTAAATAATATTTCCTTCTTCTGGGATGTTACGCAGCGTAGATTGGTAGTTGATGACGTTTCGGGATAACCCATCGTAAAGGGTCAAGCTGTCCAAGATCTTGAACAAGAGACCGATAGGTTGTCCCGAAACGTCGGTAACTAACTACAAATCTACCCTGTGTAACATCACAGAAGAGTGAAGACCTCATGTGATAACAGCCCTAACAAATCAAAAGTACGTGCAAAACGGAATTAGGAGCTATTTAACTCCGGGAATGCCTGTTACCGTTCGGCGCCGAATATCTTCTCTTCAAGATTGCTACCCAAAAATAATAAGATTAACCCTTTACAGACGAAGCGTATCTGTTTTATATAAGGACTCAGTGCGTACCGCGCTGTAAACACTCTCCACTTCGGTTATAAAAACCAATCTCTTAATGTTTTATAAGGCAAAAGTTGCTGTTTGTTCCGAGATCCGTACAAAACACATAAACGCAATGTGGGCACCACGTAGAATTTTTTAATGTTAAACCTGGTGGTATGTAAATTTACCGCTAGGCTTTAAAAGGTTAAAGACGAAGCGTATCTGTTTTATATAAGGACTCAGTGCGTACCGCGCTGTAAACACTCTCCACTTCGGTTATAAAAACCAGTCTCTTAATGTTTTATAAGGCAAAAGTTGCTGTTTGTTCTGAGATCCGTACAAAACACATAAACGCAATGTGGGCACCACGTAGAATTTTTTAATGTTAAACCTGGTCGTATGTAAATTTACCGCTAGGCTTTAAAAGTTAAGATATACTGTTGCCTGTGGTTTCACATGGGTGTGACACTTGGTCTCTCAAATTGAGGCAAAAACATAAACTTTGCCCGAGAACAGGCTGATGAGTTATGTATTTTGGCCTAGAAGACACGACGTAACAGGGGAGTGGAGAAGAACGCATAATTTTTTCCGCCCATGGTGCAACAGCCCCCAGTGGGCCAGGGCCTCCTCATTATCGAGGCTTCACGATCACACTCAGACACACCACACACGGCAGGACTCCTCTGGACGAGTGATCAGCCCGCCGCAGAGACCTGTACCTGACAACACACAACACTCACAAGAGACAGACATGCATGTCCCCCGGTGGATTTCGAACCCGCAATCCCAGGAAACGAGCAGCTGCAGACCCACGCCTTAGACAACACTGCCACTGGGATAGGTGAAAAATACATAATGAGGAGCTTTACTATCTGTATTCGTCATCAAATATTTTCCAGTATTGCGGTTCTTGCGTCTACCCATTATAACAACTGAAATGAATTCGTTCAGCACTGATGCCGTTTTAGCGCGGGGTGTCCTTACCGTGAAACTCTTCAGGTAAATACGTCTTGACCCATTCAGGTTTTCTTTTAAACAGTAAATATAAAACATGTCATGATGGTTCGCATTGTGCTTCCGATATGCTTGTTCAGTTTGCAGTGATCTGTAGTGGGGAGGTGAGACGCGCATTTAGATCGCAGATAGCTAAGAACGGCTCTCGCAAATTATGTGTCTGAAGGTGCCCATCCTCATCTCCTTGTCTGAAGCAGTGAAGGTCCACGCACAATGGGCAACTAACATTTTGACTGGCCCCCCCCCCCCCCCCCCTCTCGAGTGGCTAAAACCGCAGGTCTGGTGGTCTCAGGTCGAAGGCAGGTCTGCCAAATGCTGCTGGTAGAAACACAGTTCACAGCATAGACTATATCCTGCGTTGTTTCAGAATCACGCAATTTCTACAACAGTAACTGGTAAGGTTAGAACATGGCGGCAGCAGCTTCAACGACAACGTCGGCAGGTATCTACCACAACACATCGTATCTCGGAAGTAGGGCTGTGGAGTCGGAGTCGGAAGGAATTTTAGGTGGAGTCGGAGTCGGAAGGAATTTTAGGTGGAGTCGGAGTCGGAAGGAATTTTAGGTGGAGTCGGAGTCGGAAGGAATTTTAGGTGGAGTCGGAGTCGGTAAAAATATACCGACTCCGACTCCGACCTCAGTCTAAAACCTTAAATCGATACTCCAACCCCAGAGCCCTGATAGCTACAGTAACCATTAGACTTGTACTTAAATATAGGTTATAAGTCTAAACAGTAGCGTGATGATTCACGTGGTGGTGATGAAATGTCTTATAGGTTTACCGTTATTAATACATATTGAGCTTTTTTGGAGGAGTCGGAGTCGGAGTTTTAAAAATTCAGGAGTCGGAGCTTTTGTGTACCGACTGCACAGCCCTGTAGGGGAGACACCAACATAAATTCAAATCTGTTTTATGCAAGCCCGGAAGGCATATGGTGGAATGGTGGAGTGGAAGTTTATTTCCACTCATTCTTAATCTCAGCACTAGATATGAGTAAGTGGGTAGCTTCACGGAACACACAACTTGGAAGGCCCGCGTGCAGACGAGCACAATCACCGTCATGTACATGAATACGGCAGGGTCTGCTGGCAACATGATGATCTACCGAACTACCGAAAGGATCCTTCCAAGATAGACATTTTTATAAATCTTATGATTCGACACTGATGGCAATCTGCTTTGTTTTTATTGATTATTTCCCAAAAAATGGTTTTTAACAAAAAAGGCTAACGTGATGAATTGACAGTGCTGCCTCAAGCGGAGGCTAATACAATTCATGTTTCTCTTCGCCTCCGCTTGTTGTGGGATCGTGGATTTCAATGTTTTGTTTCTTATTTACACGTTGCTTATGATGTCCGAAAGGACCCCCCCCCCCCAGCATTAAGCACTTTTAAGTTCAATTTCTAATGTTTGTTAGGATTAAGATGCTTTAGCGTCTGCTGATTAAATATTTTACTCTTTCTAAGTGAATATTTTTCGCACGAGTACAACTAGTACAAATAAATGCGTTTTGAGGTTACCACCACAGTGACTTTTCATCTTAGCGTCGTGTATAGATGGATTTGAAAGGAATTAGGGTAATAGGATCATGATTGGACTAATCTGGCTCAGCACCAGAAATGCTATGAACACGGTACTGAACTTACTAGATCCATATATAGATGGATTTGAAAGAAATTAGGGTAATACGACCATGATTGGACTTATCTGGCTCAGCAGCAGAAATGCTATGAACACGGTAATAAACTTACTGGATCCATATAAGGCAGGAAATTTATTGACCAGCTAAGCGACCAGTAGCTACTGAAGAATGATTGCTCCATACACAGTGATGCCGGCTGTACCAAATGACATGTATTTCTGTCTTATGTTTCGGTTTCCCCGCCTGCCACGCCATTTGCTTTACAAGGCGTCGTTTTGCGCAGTCGCAGAACAGGTTCATTCCCAGCGTAGCATTCCAACCACTCTGGTTGCCAGGATGCACACTGTCACCCGCTTTTCTGAACGCGCTCTGAATACAAACCCAGTCTTTTGCGCGCCGTCCTATTAGGCTATAACGAGGGTCTTCAACGTGTGGGTCGCGAGTAGTTCCGGCACGAACTTATTCATCTACGCTGAACTTCTGCTTACCACACGGTAAGGTGGTGAATCCAGAAAATGGCTAACCTGGGGAATGACTAAATTAAGCGTAACTAAAGTACAGAGCAGAGTGAGAAATATCACTTTGGCACTTAATGCGAACAAAACGATTCATCGAATACAGGAACACCAAAAATAATGGAATTTAAATGTATGCAATAAAAATTTTACTTAAATCAGTTAATTCATCAGTAAAAGCAAAATGTTCGTCGTTTTTCTTTCTTTCTTTTCTTTTTGTGGAGAACAGAAAGTCTCTTGCCCCTACCCGCGTTCGAAACCCGGACCATCCAACCTGTAGCAATTTGCTATACTGGACAGTGTTAGTACCGTCCATTTTCTGTCACAAAAGACTGACTAAATACCAACCAGGGTATACGTACATGTGTACTTATTGACAGCAAGTAGGTACATGGGGGGCAGATTGCATAAATGGTAGAATGCGAAAGGACAGCAGATGTTTCCGTTGTTTATCGAGGTATTATTCCCATTACAAACCTCAGAATAACACACCATATATAGTGAAAGCTGAATATTAAGCTAAGCATTGCGGCGACCACATTCCCATTTCTTCCTACCAAACCTTAAACAGTTTGTCAAAAACTGTACGTGACATGTTTTATGTCTTGAGCAGTAATACGTGTCTGAATTTCTGCGGTTTCACCACGTTTGAATGAACGACAGAGTGATTTCTGTAAGTCTACTTGTCTGCTAGTTACGCAACCCACGGGTCACGTGCAAGAACGCTCGCGATGCCCGTTTAAGAAAGAGAAATTGTTCTTGTTTCAATGGAACTATCTTTTGGCGCGTTGGCAAATAACAGCACAGAAAATGTGTCACGCATTCTCGCCATATTTGTCTGTCCGCAGTGACGACTCTGTAAGACATTTCCGTGTAGTTTATTATTCTGAAGTTTCAATTAAAAATCAGCGGACACATCACAATTTGAGTTAATACCGGACAAAAATGACGGATATTTACTTGAAACCCTGCCTGCATCTCATGTTACTTTCGTTACCTAACGCCGTTAGACTGGTAAGTGTACTAGTCTGCACGCACGCCACATCCAAAAAGACAAAAAGAAACCACACTGACACATCTCTAAGAATCTCACACTTATGACAATGGAAACTGTTCCTAGGGAAAGTCGCCGAAGAAAATTAACCACATGACTGTGTTCAATACACTTGCCGTGGTTTCAGACTTCGGTCGCGATGTTGATTAGATCTGCCATTTTCTGGGATATTACGCAGCGTCGAGTGGTAATCTTCTACCGACGTTTAGGGACAACGTATCGGTCCCATCTTCAAGGATGAATAAAGTCCAAGAAAAAAAAGATGGGGCCGATACGTTGTCCCGAAACGTCGGTAGAGGATTACCACTCGACACCGTGTAATATTCCAGAACAGCACAAACGTCCTCAATATACTTCGTCGTATGTTCTGGATTTTAGAGATAATTACACAGAAGTGGTTTTTAGACTGTCTAGAGACTAGCAGCATGAACGCGCCGAAACTACGCGTACCATTTCTTGACTCATATCAACTGGCCCTGATAATACGCGTGACAAAGTAACAGACACATGATGGACAACTGCACAGCGGAAGCCTTGGACATTTGGGAGCAAAATCAACGTTGATTCTAAAACGACACGGATTAGGAAATGGCGCAGACTCGTAGACCTTGAGCTGTTAACTCTGATACGAAAAGAAACGTAACTCAATTCAGTGAACACTGACATAATCCAACAAGCGGACAGGGAGGGACACAAGGTTATATCGTAACAAATCGAACGTCAAAAAGTCAGTGAGATTTAAAAACGGAAAGAACCAAACAACAGCGAAGTACGAACCACACAAACCCCTTCGAGATTTCAGGCTTCCGCCGTAGCGTGGCCGATGTATACGCTCTTATGGGATGTTAGAAAGTGGAGTAGGTTGTTGGTTAGTTACCGAGGTTTCTAAATATAACATCCGTTGAAGAAGGGGCCGAGGGGTTGTCCCGAAACGTCAGTAACCAACTGCCAACTTATGGCGTGTAACATTCCAACACTGCTAAGACTTCAAGTACACCAATCATTCAAGAACACAGAGTCATCTTTCTTCGACACTTTTCACTTTTTGTTAATATTTTTGTGTGTGGCGTTATCTTAGCCCTATTATTATTATTATTATTATCATCATCATCATCATCATCATCATCCCCTTTATGCAGGGTATTCACACTTATGTACCTGAAACAAACCATGTTTCTAGGGTACACAGTGTCGCAGCTATCCCGCACGTACTGTTAATGGTGCATATAGCGCTGTCTGCAATATTAAACTGTTCTGTGCTTCTACATTAGCACTTCCCGCAGTGTGTGTGCTGTGCCCAGTACAGCTGTTTTCTGCAATGCCTTGATATCGTGCTTTCCCGGTACGCTGCTCAAGTATTTTCTGAAGGATTTTGAAATGGTTCCAGTTGCTCCTATTATAACTGGCCTCACCTTTGTTTTTACATTCCACATGCGCTGTATTTCTGTTATAAGGTCTTTATATTTTAGAATCTTCTCGGCTTCTTTCTTTATCACATTTATTATTATTATTATTATTATTATTATTATTATTTCCGTAGACATTACACTGGTTAATATAAGAATACTTTACATTTAGGGGCTTACGAAATTGTGGGAAATACAACATCGAAGAACATTTGCCAGAGATGGGGTAATCGGCTGAAAAATCCCATTTTTCATACCGTCTGAGATTCTACAAAAAGCATACCCGAAGTTTTCAACTTTTCTTAACTTCCTCAGTGGTAGCGGTCAGTATTGCGACTTACTACGAGCCGAATGGTCCGGCGATCAAATTCCGATGGGGGGCAAATTTTCCGCACCTCTCCAGACCGGCCTTGAATTTCACTCAGCCTCCTCTAAAATGAATACCGGGGGTAAACTGGCCCGGGTGTGGCGCTGATCACCCACCCCACCTAGCACCGAAGTTAAAGAAAGAGTACAGCTATGCCTCTACACTCCATCTGAGCTTTCAAGATCTGTTCTAGAGTGCAACTGATTTTAAACTTAAATTTCTCATCTCCACAATGTAAGGCCCTCCTCTAAAGTGAGACCCTGGTCCAAGGACCCCGTGTTCTCCCCCACAAGATTGTAATGTCCACAACACAGACACAGGCGCCATATCGGTGTAGGCAAATGCGATTTGTTGCAACTCGTTCACACACCATCAAACAGTCAGACGAACATGAAAGATGTTTAACCCTCTAAAGAAGAAGCGTATCTGTTTTATATAAGGACTCAGTACGTACCGCGCTGTAAACACTCTCCACTTCGGTTACAAAAACCAGTCTCTTAATGTTTTATAAGGCAAAAGTTGCTGTTTGTTCTGAGATCCGTACAAAACACATAAACGCAATGTCGGCACCACGTAGAACTTTTTAATGTTAAACCTGGTGGTACGTAAAGTTACCGCTAGGCTTTAAAAGGTTAAAAGATTCAGTTCGTACCGCGCAGTAAACACATTCCGCCTGTTATTAAACCAATAATTCTGTACAGAGAAATAATAATCACGCTTTTTGTACTATCCATACTAAAAAAAACGTAAATGCACTCTGTGGGCAGAACGTAAAATATTTGAATGTTAAACCTGACAGTACGTCAAGTCGCCACCAGACTTTTAAAAGGCTAAATGAATGGCCGCATATAACACAGTAAGAACACGCATACACAGCCAGTTATATCTTGTCGTGTGAGGCGGATACAGCAAATGTAGAACTGAGTAAGACAGGCTAGCGGCGACGTTTTCAATCGTACTGCCACAAAAACCTGCAGCTGTCAATAAGTGCAGGATCTACACCTCATGTAAGTCATTAACGCTACGATATAAAGAACACAGAGACATACAAAGTCCACACGAGATCGCTAATTATCCGGCTGAATGGACTGAATGGAGTGCCGTCTCTTGGCGGGCATTACACCGCACAAACAGACGTTCAGGTAATAAATTCCGAGCGAAATATCGGAGCAACGTGCGCTTGTGACTCCACTGCAGGGAATAACTAACTAACTAACTAACTAACTAACTAACTAACTAACTAACTAACTAACTAACTCCATGGAGCAGNACTAACTAACTAACTAACTAACTAACTAACTAACTAACTAACTAACTCCATGGAGCAGAGGCCTTCTTGAGAAGCTAACAGTTTCTCAGCTAGTCAAGAAATTCCCCGCATTTTATGGAACCCGAAGGTTCATTACCGCATTCACAAGAGCCCGCCACCTGTCCCTATCCTGAGCCAGATCAATCCAGTTCATGTCCTCCCATCCCACTTCCCGAATATCCATCTTAATATTATCCTCCCATCTACGCCTGGGTCTCCCAAGTGGTCGCCTTCCCTCGGGTCTCCCCACCAAAATCCGGTATGCACCTCTCCTCCCCCATACGTGCCACATGCCCCGCCCATCTCAGTCTTCTCGATTTGATTACCCGAATAATATTGGGTGATGAGTACAGGTCGTTAAGTTCCTCGTTATGTAGTCTTCTCCAACCCCCGTCGCCTCGTCCCTCTTAGGCCCAAATACCCTCCTCAGCACCCTATTCTCGAGCACCCTCAGTCTCTGTTCCTCCCTCAGTGTGAGAGACCAAGTTTCGCACCCATACAGAACAACAGGTAAAATTACAGTTCTGTATACCCCAATCTTTGTGTTTTTGGATAGCAACCTGGAAGACAAAAGATTCTGCACCGAATGATAGCAAGCATTCCCCGACTTCGATTCGTAGGGAATGTAATACAAATTCTCAAATTCCAATAACGTCGAGGTCGTCTGAAATGTGACAATGTGCTGTTCAGTATACGTAAACACGTGGCGACGTTTCCGAGGGACCTGATGTCTCGAGTCACGATCATCTGAAGAATTAGTACATTTTTATTTTCTGGTGGTTTGGAAGTCGACGGCAAAGATTCTCTACGTGTACTTTTCCTAAAATCCTATACTCCGACTAAAGGAAGGTGGACGCGATGGACACGGCATGTAGCATGTATCTAAATTTGTATCCGGAGAACTTTTAGAGGATGGGCCCCTTCTGGAACCTATGCATAGATGGAGAAACACAACACCTTACTCCGTTCAGTACAGTGTTTCTTGATAAGCTAACAGTTTCTCGGCTAGTCAAGAAGTTCCCACATTCTACGGAAACCGAAGGTTCATTACCGCGTTTACAAAAGCCGGCCACTTTCCCATCCCCAGCTAGTTGAATCCACACCACGTCTTCCAATCCTATTTAAGATCAAGCTTAATATTATTCCATCTACGTCTAGGTCTCCTCAAGTACATTTTCCACTGCTTACGCCTTCCATAAGTCTGCCCAATCCCGAGACCCCGTATAATATTTCGTAACATGCTCAATTTTACGGTGACAATTTGTTACCCTTTCGCTCAACTACGAAAATGTAGAACCCTCAGAATAATATTATACGGCGTCCTAAAGCTCAAAGTTTGTAGTGTGCCATAAATTCCCGGCGGTGACGCCTTCTGACCACAATTAATACTCATCATCTCGAGATGGACTCTGATCCACGAAGTCAGAAGCCTCTGAATTCAAAGTTTTGCCTGCGAAGCTACTCAAAATAATCTATCTTTAGTCTGAAACACATGAGACGCACAGGATAAACACACTAACAAAATGTTAAATTTCTTAATGTGACATGTTACAGCCCATTCCGATTAGTTACCAGAGAAGTACAAAATGAGGCATATAATTAAGCAAAGTACCTACAAATATCTCCGCCCGTCAGTCTGTAAGCACGTAAGAATCGACAACGAGTAAATTTCGTTAAATTCTATAGCCACTTTAATTTTGGTTAAAATCGGACAAACAGAACGAACACTTTAAGCGAAGACTCAAGAACTTCTGTGCATATCTCTGGTATATATAGGCCTACCCACCATCTCAAATAAAAGCACAAGGAAGTCTTGATTGCTTTTAGACTGCTAAGAAGATATCTTGGTGTTATCCCTCTAGTTTAATGCTTTACTAAAACACGCTTACGAAGTGTAATTCTTCAACCCTACTACATACTACAAGTCTTGTGCGTATTTAGCAACAGAACTACAATCGAACTTGATCGACTTTACATGTTACTAGGACACTGAGAAAATCCAGATGTTGTGTAAATAGGTTGAAAGATATATTTAAAATACTCGCAGTTTTCAGTTGTTTCTTCTTCGTAAGGAAGCATCAGAATTTGGTACTGAATAAATGAAAATCTAGAGGCAATAAATAATACAGCGAACGCGGCAGAACTGCTACGTGATGCGTACATTTCCCAAATCGTATCAAGTACATAGAGAAGTGCGTGAAGTAAAGCAAAACTCAATACGACAAGCGGCGGCTACAAGCAACACACCCATTTCGTAAAGATTTCTGGGATGTGAAGATCACATAACCCTACAAACACACACTACGTTACGTAACTAGTGTAACAGCCACTGAAAATTCAAGAAAGTCTCCTCATCTCTTACGCAAACCCACGATCGGAATGTCTGGACTTACTGAAAGCGCGGCCTTAAGGCTCGGGGACGTGTGCTACGTAGGAAAACGCCCGACTGCGAACGAGTTGACGTACAACCTGGGCACAGTGCTGGTGTTACTTATAGCACTGTTGCCCTATACCATTATAATACGTACCGTCACTTTTATCAACCTTTTAAAGCCTAGCGGTAACTTTTCATACGACCAGGTTTAACATTAAAAAATTCTACGTGGTGCCCACATTGCGTCTATGTGTTTTGTACGGATCTCAGAACAAACAGCAACTTTTGCCTTATAAAACATTAAGAGACTGGGTTTTATAACCGAAGTGTAGAGTGTTTACAGCGCGGTACGCACTAAGTCCTTATATAAAGCAGATAGGCTTCGTCTTTAAAGGGTTAATTTCGAACAACCACCATGAAACATTTTTCTTTCCTAAATGCTTTATTTACCGACTCTGTCCATTGCTAAGACTATCAAGCATTGGTAATAGACGAATGAAAGAGTGCGGAGCACTGGTGGAGATATACCGAGAAGGGGCACTAAAGCACTCGGAGAAACACCTGTACTGGTGCCACTTTGTTCACCATAAATCTCAAACGAACCGAAGTAATAGACATTCCTAAGAAGCTAACAGTCGCTCAGCTAGTCAAAAAATTACAAGCCTTTTTAAGGAGTCTTCAATATCCACATCAGCCCGCAACTGGGGCCTATCTTGAGCCAGATTAATCCAGTCTATACCATCTTTTAATTACAACTTTAACTGGCAAGCGAGCAATTATCGCAAGTGGTAGGACCTACTTCGTATTCTAAACGTACACGCAGCATACATACATGTTTCGGCCTTTTGGCCATCAGCAGGTGTACCAAATGAAAAAAAATACTTAGAAGAAGAAATAATTGCAAAAGTAAGTTTCAGATGATAAAATAACATCTTATTCTTTATACTGAAAACAGGAATTCATAAACAGAAAGTTTCACATTTCTGGTATAGGTACTGTTATACACTCTCAAATTTCTGTGGCCATTTTTTTCGGTTGACGTATGTACATTAAAAGTTGATATTACGCAACACGCTCAGCACCACACACCTACTACACTTTACTGGTGACACACCTCCCATCCACATATTCTCTCACTCAAAATCCGTATTATAATACCTTTATAAACATGACACATTTTAAATCAGCAAACAAATCCAAGAATTTCGACCCATTGTCCGAGAAAGACATATCTTAACCCCGGAAGTCACATTACAGTTATTAGTAGACATTTCTCTACGTGAAAGAAACATCACTAATTAAACTTAGCACACATACCTGCACAAGATTACTGGCTACACAAGTTACACAATATAACTTTAAGAACGAAACGTAATATGTTTTAGTTAAAGGAACATTTCGTACCGCGCAGTAAACACTTTCATATGGGTTACAACAACAATCAGTTAAGGTTGTGTACAACAAAGGTCACTTTTTGTTCTGAGAACCATGCAAAACACATAAATATACTCTGTTGACAGAATGTAGAATTTGTGAATGTTAAACCTGGCGGTACATAAAGTCCGTACCGCGCAGTAAACACACTCCGTCTCGGTTATAAAAACCACTCAGTTAATGCTGTATAGGGAAATAATCGCTGTTTGTTCTGAGATCCACACAAAACACATAAATACACTGTGTGGGCAGAACGTACAATTTGTGAATGTTAAACCTGGCCGTATATAAAGTCCGTACCGCGCAGTAAACGCACTCCGTCTCCGTTATAAAAACCAGTCAGTTAATGCTGTATAGGGAAATAATCGCTGTTTGTTCTGAGATCCACACAAAACACATAAATACACTGTGTGGGCAGAACGTAGAATTTGTGAATGTTAAACCTGGTGGTACATACAGTCCGTACCGCGCAGTAAACACACTCCGTCTCCGTTATAAAAACCAGTCAGTTAATGCTGTATAGGGAAATAATCGCTGTTTGTTCTGAGATCCACACAAAACACATAAACACACTGTGTGGGCAGAACGCAGAGTTTGTGAATGTTAAACCTGGCGGTATATAAAGTCCGTACCGCGCAGTAAACACACTCCGTCTCGGTTATAAAAACCAGTCAGTTAATGCTGTATAGGGAAATAATCGCTGTTTGTTCTGAGATCCACGCAAAACACATAAATACACTGCGTGGGCAGAACGTAGAATTTGTGAATGTTAAACCTGGCGGTACGTATAGTAACTGCTGGGCTTTAGAGGGTTAACAATATCTAGATTACATCAGAAATAAGGAAGTTTTTCTTTATAAATTTCAACGCGAAGAATACGATACTATTTTATCATTTAAAAACTACTGCTGCAGTTACTCATTCCTCTAAATATTTCGTTATTTTACACACCTGATGGCAGCCAACAGAGGCCGAAACATGTTCTACATTATATATTAAATAACTACCAGACTTGTCACGTACGGTATATTTCTTTTATTTTCTAGTTTAAATAAACTTCAAAACGACATGTACAAACCAATGTTTACACACAAAATTTATAATTTATTACGACATTCTGCTAAATTACGGACAGTGTCAGCTTCTACGGTCGTGATGGCAGGTTCTGTCGTCCTATTCTGCGCCCACAGTTTTCGTTAACGTGCCATCTGTCGCTCCTGTTTCATGACCGCCACAATCACAGTGTCACGACGCGCACCTTGCTATACACAGCGAGTGTCAGCAAAGGCACCTGTTGTCATGTTTCTGCAAAATGAACGTGACACACAGACATCTGATGTTATACAAACTACAAAAGTGGTTTCACGCCGCGTTCAGACGTCAGTAGTTACCAAAACACAGGAATGACAAATTAATAGCGAAATACGAGATGCTCGTCTAAACCTGTAACGCGGTAGTTCTGCTCTACCGCACAGATGTCGCAGCTTTCTGAGCCCGAAACTCCACTAAATGACATAAAAATTATCCTCCATCTACCGGCATTCCACCTAGTTTTCCACTTCGTCTTCTTCTTTCTCCTTTTTAAAAGTCATTACGGAATAAAAAAAAAAAGAACACCCTGTGTTGAGGCCCTGTGGCCTACTAGGAGCGAATAACGTTTTGCCGGATTTTCATGAAATTCAGTTTAGTAGTTATTTCCGAAGTTGTCCAGTAAGTGAGTTTCGTGAAAATTAGCTATGTGATTGACACACTCTTCTTAATGGCGTAAATGAATTTCTACCTGTGCTTTACGGATTTCGTAACCGATTTTGGCAAAATTCGGTATAAACGACCTACAACTAATACCACAGACAAATTGTGAGTTTAGTGGAAACTGGTCCAGCCAAAGCGACACTTCAGGGCGTAAACTAAATTTAGAGTCTACTGTGTAACGTCTTCATCCGATATGGATAAAACTCGACAAAGGAGAAGTTCACGAAAATCTTATTTCTCATTGAGTTTCGTGAAAATTGGCGTAGTGAAAAGCCATCCTTTACTTACATGCGTAAGCGAACTTCTATCCGTACGTCCCGCATTTACCGTCCGACTTGGGTGAAATTTTGTGTAACAGATCTGCATTTTCGTGAAAATTGCCACACGGAAGGCCATCTTTTCTTACACACGTGAATGAAATGGCATTTACTCGGGCATCGTAAAACTTTAGGGCACTCTGAAAGTAAAAAATGCCTTGCCTTGGTTAGGTCTGTGTACTCCGGGGCAGAGTGCAAAATTTGCAGTCTTGTTTCTTCTTCAGATTGGGTTTATGGGGTACACAGCAGCAGATACAGGCTACCCTCGAGGGTCGCCTGTTCCCCCGTCCATAGGACTTCTTTCCTTGACCTCATAAAGCTGCCACATTTTCTGGTAAATACGCCATACAATAAGCTTAAACTGTAAACAATAAACTGGTCAGGTCCAGGTGGTAATTCTAAAGAAAAGAAAACCAGAAGCTGATGACAAGGCGTGGATTATGGTGTTGTGTCGAGGTCTTTTGTGAACGGACCCTAATAGATGTGTAGAAAGTTGTGCAAAGAGTGACATGTTTCATTAAAAAAGCCTTTGCCAGGCGCCAACGCGCCTCCTAGCAGTGCCCCCCCCCCCCCAAAAAAAACCCATTTCCATCCGCTACTGATCCTTACAATAGCTTGACTGTAACAAGAACAGACATTTGTTCTGAACGTCCTAATTTGAACACAAAGGTGCAGCAGCCCGAATGTACTCCCCTCTTAACCTCCGAAACGTCCAGACAACCTCTGAGGCCAATTCAGCCTTCTGTTTAATGGTCGCCGGCGTTATTTCCCGGGGGGGAGGGGGAAGTGGCAGTGGCGTGATATTAACCACTCACATCCATCCATCGCCGATGTTAAGAATGAGTGGAGTTATACCTCTATTTTCGGCTGCACTATGGCCCTGGGGTCGACTCAGCCTCTAACAGAAATGAGTACCAGGAATATTTCCTGAGGGGTAAAGGCAGCCGGTGCGTAGGGCTTACAACCTTACCACCTTCCTGTGCCGACTGTCTAGAAATCTGGGAGCCTCAACCTCCTGGAAACCTCAGGGCCTGTCCAGGCCTGTAATGGGACTGCTTTGCCATTTATCTATACCTGTTTCCCCCCCTATATGTCCTCATGGCCTGACAGGGACAACTTTACTTTTCTATCTGTTTCCACTTGTGCCCCGTTCCACCATATTCTGCGCTGATGATCTCAGTTTGTCGGTATTGCAGGAAGCGTACAGTGCGACTTATCGAGCGCTGCCTATGTTTCAAGTTACGCGTCCTCTCTACTTGGATGGGTGCCCCAGCAGCCAATCAGGGGCACTAAATCGTCTGGGCCAGTGTTAAACTTTTAAAGCCTAGCGGTAACTTTACCTACCACCAGGTTTAACATTAAAAAATTCTACGTGGTGCCCACATTGCGTTTATGTGTTTTGTACGGATCTCAGAACAAACAGCAACTTTTGCCTTATAAAACATTAAGAGATTGGTTTTTATAACCGAAGTGGAGAGTGTTTACAGCGCGGTACGCACTGAGTCCTTATATCAAACAGATACGCTTCGTCTTTAAAGGGTTAAACATACTGAGATAACATCACCCCTCCCAAAGAAAAACGAAATAAGTAAGAAACATATCTCTGATTGCTCAGCTGAATTCCATGGGGATCGGGGTTCGACTCTCGACAAGTGCAAGGCTTTTCTGTCTACTGGAAAGCGTCATGACTACCTCTGGGGCCCAACCAGACTGCTATGCTACAGGCACCGGGTGTCCTTGGCCTGGGGATAAAAGTGGCTTGGACAAAAGCCTCTGTTACAAATTGGATAGGAAGCTAGGTGGGCCCCAGAACCGGCTTCGACACTGTTTCGGAGGGACAAACTGCTGCCCTTTTCGGGGTATAACACTAATTCCACACCCGTTCACTCCCTAATATAGCCACAACACTGACGTGTCTCAGTTCCCTTTATACAAACTGTGGCAAAAGCGTCTTTCAATAAAACCAAGAACAAACAAATAAATTGTAAGTCGAAGTCGGTTATAACATCATTAAAGGGAACGAATATTTTGTGTTGTTATAACCGAAGAATATAATGTTATGGCTAACACCGAGAAATTAGTTGGTACCACAGAATATCTGACGGTACAAGCGAGGTATCGTATAAACCAATGTCGTTATAACCGGGGCCGTGCAGTCGGTACAGAAAACCTCCGACTCCTTCATTTTTAACTCTCCGACTCCTCCCTAAAAGCTCAATATGTATTAATAACGGTAAACCTATAAGACGTTTCTTCGCCACCACGTGAATCATCAGGCTACTGTTTAGACTTGTAACCTATATTTAAGTACAAGTCTAACGGTTACTGTAGCTATCAGGGCTCTGGAGTTGGAATATCTAGTTAAGTTTTTAGATTGACGTCGGAGTCGGTACATTTTTACCGACTCCGACTCCGCCTAAAATTCCTTCCGAATCCGACTCCACAGCCCTGATTATAACCAGGTTCGACCGTAGTTCAGCGGAGCCTGGATTGCGGTATCCAGTAGCAAGCGACATAGATGCAGCATTTGCGGCGATCGTTCACCCGGCCGGAGACACAAGCTGACCCGTCTTATCAACAACACTCAGGGCAAAGAAAGGAATCGCAAATGTCATGAGTCATGCATTTATCATGCCGGCAATTAACTGATATCAAGAGCATTAAAGTGGCTCCGAGCAGCAGGTATCGCCTTGTGGCACCGAATGTAAGTTTGACAGTACTGACTGCCTCAGAATGTTACATAATTTTCCAGACTTCAGGTGGTCAACTAATGGACAACGCACAGCCCAGTGGTGTTCATTTACAGCCCACTGGTATGTTACTGTAACATAAACATAGGTCCAACAACTTCGTCTGAAAACAATTCCGAAATTAAATCCCTACAGCGCTGAATCAGTATTTAGAAAACGTGATATAGTACTGTTATTTTATGGTGGCGTTTTAGCCGCGCAGAAGTGGCATCTACATTCACACACGTGTGGGAAGTCATATGGGTATATAAACTGTTGAAAAGAGGTACTGTGACTTACGTTTCTGAAAATGAATTCAAATGACACAGCTTCTAATGGTGTGATTTTGTGAATACGTCATGAACATTGGTTTTATTGACATCACAGAATATCCAGGCCTGTGCAACTGCTCAACAAAGTCCTTGCGATACGGAGTTGTAAAACAATAATCGATTTATGTTCCAAACCTAAATGGTTTATTAACAATCCCTCATTAATAACTGCCTAGTTCAAAGAACTTCGCATATTGTAGGATATTCGTAACCGTGTCTCGGCTCCACCAAAATCTATACTCGTAACTTTTGACAAAGATTCCGTTAATAATTTTTTGTGTGCCTACAGGAGAAAGCTACCCAATTTCGAAACAAATTATTCCACGGTACGACAATTAAAATTCGTCACCAAATAACATACGTGTTCAATAGCTGTAACAGTCCTCCACAGATGGCTCCACCATAAAAATGTCATTAAACTCTTCACAATTGCCCTATAAAGTGGCACAGGTGAACCAATCTGCAGCGGAATATAACTCACCCAACAATTTTCAGTGTGCACGTCCCACATTAGATTTCACAGACATCCAAGAACTAATTTGGAAAATAAAGCAGCTACGTTGACGCTAGACAGGGCTTCACAGCAGTCTGTTATTTTGGACGTTATAAGATATTAAATCAACCGACAAGTAATTGGAGAGTTATACAGCAGTTTCATATCCACTTTGCATTCATAGCGTCTAAGTGCTAAAGAAAAAAACAGCTAAGCTGCCACTGTATTTAAATATTCACGTCGCATAATGAAGCGACGTCACACCGTACAGGAAACAAAATTACAGGCTGCACACTTTATGTTCCGGGTATATAATTGCCTTACTTAATAAAGTATGTCACGACAAAAGGGTTGATTGTTCTTATGCGGTCGTTTTCAGCATAATGTCTTAATATTACACTCAGTTCACACGGTACTAACAGATTCTCCGATATTTAATAAAGTATAGACGATAATGAAGCTTGTGTTGTCATTTAGTTGTAATAAGGAAAATTCTCACTGCATATGATAAGTACAGCGTGTTTGGACAAGGGAAGCCACTGGCTGTTCATGACTGGGAAGAAACACTGTGTAATCTACAGTCCTGTTATTTTATGGAGACCGCTAACCTGCGCAAAAAAGATAATAAGGGACACTTGTCGAAAAGAAGATCGTGAGGTCAGATATCGGTATCTGCGTCCATTTAAATTTCTGCTGCGACGCAGAAACCGAGTTTATTCTCCCCCTCCCCTCCACCCCCCCCCCCAAAAGCAAATCCACTCCTTTCAGGTGATTCACAAGTCGCCAATTCGTCACATCGCTCCTTGACGTCATCACGTTAACAACAATGTAGTAAGCGCAAAAGTTCCGCGTCTTCCACTACTGTCCGTACGAAAACTGGCAACAGTGAAATGTGAGTGAAACTGTGGTGTTGTCACTATTCCGACTATTTGCGTTGTGCCTGGAATGACTAATGTCACAACACACTGTCCACTCTGTAGCAAGCACAGTGCCTGGCAAATACAACTGGCCTCTCACATTCGCCGCTCTGTTACCGCCATGTCTTTTAATACAAGTCGCGCCACACACATTCGGAAATGGCTAGAGTATATTATTTTTTTCTGACCAATATATTTTTCACTTCCCACCGCTATCCCAACGCGTGGGTGGGAAGATTCATACGACAAGCCAGGCAACAGGAAGTGACAAACTATGTTGGTCATATAAAATAATGTCCCTACATCACAGCGCAGCCAACTACACGTGTTGGGGAACATTAATCTTTAATTGCCATGAACTCGTCTGATACCGTGCAGGCTTATTCTCGTGTTACATCACTAGATTTGTGACTGATCCCTAGCTTTCTTATTTGACTAAGTCGAATTTCTTGTTTTACTACACTTACTAAAATAACATGTAAAGACAAACGTCTTTATGCTCAGTAATGTCTCTACATTCAACTCTCCACATTCGACTAACGTACGTAGTCACCAGCAAACTGAATCACAGCCCCCTCAGCGTAGAATGAGAGTGGATCGGACCACGCTTCTGCGCAACAAAAAGTCAGCGGCCTCCATAAAATAGACGGACTGGAATATTACACCACCAATTTGTACACCAATTCTCTCCGTGTATCATTACAGGATTTCTTTACATTTTGTGATACGGAATACATACTACGGCTTTTCTTTAACTATATTTTTTTATAAATCTTAGTATTATTTAGAATGTTCACACGTAACGCCCCATGTGAAATGGAAGCGAATATGTGTGTTGAGAAAATAACGAGACAGTAAACGTGTGACGACGAGAAAACAGGCATCTGGACTTTATATTTCATTCAAAAACCACATAAATGGAATAAATTTTTATTAACTCACTTTCAAAATAAACTCCTGTTACCTTTCCCACATAAAGCAAAACTAAAAGGCCTTGAAACTGAGTTTACACAACACGCAGCATGACAGACTTCGATGTCCACCGTGTAAACATTTCAACTTAATAACTGAAACGGCCGGTAAGGGGAACGAGGGGCGTAAGTTACGTGGTTTCCTGTAAGTTCCTTCATTGGGGGGGGGGGGGGCCGTTTCATGTAGTATGTATTCACAAAGGATGACATCCTTAATATAAATAAGTTTCATATGTTTAATTTTAATAACCTGAACTAAATATTGGCAAGGTTATTTAGTGGAGAGGGATAAAATTACTCAGTTTCATTTAACTTTTACGCATTCAATATTTGTATCTAAAGCAGATGTAATATTTACATAGACTACACATACCACTACTCACGGGCATATGCTGTGTTTATTAACTCTTTAAAGACGAAGCGTATCAGTTTTATATAAGGACTCAGTGCCTACCGCGCTGTAAACACTCTCCACTTCGGTTATAAAAGCCAGTCTCTTAATGTTTTATAAGGCAAAAGTTGCTGTTTGTTCTGAGATCCGTACAAAACACATAAACGCAATGTGGGCACCACGTAGAATTTTTTAATGTTAAACCTGGTGGTACGTAAAGTTACCGCTAGGCTTTAAATGGTTAAGCTAACAGACTGTGGAATGTTGGAATACTTCCAGTGAACAAATTACATTCATTCACTTGCTGTAGCAACTAATTGCATCCACTCTATTTCAAAGTGAACTCTTTCAGCGAAGTAAGTAACCTGTGTCAATAAACTACTTAAGCAAGTACTTGAAAGTACTGCACCTAAAAATGACAAGACATATAAATACCGCAATTACACACATATATATATATACATATAAGTATACATAAAAGTTCTACAAAGGTTTCAATAGCTGTCGATTTAAATAAATTCCTAACCATGCCCACAAACGACATTTATGTTAGGCTTACACTTTCTTTTAGTCGGAGCTCTTCTACCTACTCATTGTCGGTGTAGGCAGGGCTGTGGAGTCGGAGTCGGAAGGAACTTTAGGTGGAGTCGGAGTCGGTAAAAATGTACCGACTCCGACTCCGACTCCGACCTCAATCTAAAATCTTAACTAGATACGCCAACCCCAGAGCCCTGATAGCTACAGTAACCATTAGACTTATACTTAAATATAGGTTATAAGTCTAAACAGTAGCCTGATGATTCACGTGGTGGTGATGAAACGTCTTATAGGTTTACCGTTATTAAACTTTTAAAGCCTAGCGGTAACTTTACCCTACGACCAGGTTTAACATTAAAAGAATCTACGTGGTGCCCACATTGCGTTTATGTGTTTTGTACGGATCTCAGAACAAACAGCAACTTTTGCCTTATAAAACATTAAGAGATTGGTTTTTATAACCGAAGTGGAGAGTGTTTACAGCGCGGTACGCACTGAGCCCTTATATAAAACAGATACGCTTCGTCTTTAAAGGGATAATACATATTGAGCTTTTATGAAGGAGTCGGAGATTTAAAAATCGAGGAGTCGCAGGTTTTGTGTAGCGACTGCACAACCCTGGGTGTATGGGGTATTATTTCACCTGATTACACATTTTGATACACACATATCCAACATAATAGCGGGATCGGCCCGTCGCAGGGGCATCTACCTCTACCTGCACAACACACAGTATTCACAGTCCAAGACTACTTGAACCTTGAAGATTGGACCGATATGTTGTCCCGAAACGTCGGTAAGACACTACCATTCTACGCTGCATAAAGTCCCAAAGGAGCTCTCAGATCTGATTTACACTGCGGCATAAGCCTGAAATCACGCAAACTAATGTATTTGATTATACGATAATTAACAAATTTTGTAAAGTTGCGTGATTCTTTTTACACGCACATTTAATTTGTTGGTTAATTCTGTTGTACCTTTTTTTTTTTTGAGAATACCAAATAAGATACTGGCCTTTCCTGCCTTAGTCACGAGTCCGGAAGCCGGTTCTGTAGCTAGGCACTGTCTCTGAGCGCCTTTGTTTAACTGCAGAAAACTTGGAAACAAACGAAATGAATGCACTGATGGGGCAACAAAGTGCCGACAGTAGTTTGAGAGGACGCAATGTTTGTTAAACACGTCACATGAGCCTTCCGTCCGACAGATGAATGTCTTCAAGGGGGATAAGCTGCCCTTTTGTGAGGGAAGCCACCCTATATAGAAGGCTACCGTCTTACAAAATAGGACGTAGCACAGACTGGTAGAAATCTATCGACCTCTCGGAGCAGTCTACTGCATCTATCTTCCGGGCAACCGAAGAACGAAGAAAATAAAAGATAGTGAAAGACGAAAAACACTTTTCCTTGTCACGTTTTCTTTCTGAAAAGTGAAAAGTGAAAACACAGGACGGAAAGGAATATGCCACCGTGCTTAAACACCACAATATTAAGTTCTGTGGGAGAGTGGAGATACAGATCCGCCAATTCTTAATCTCGACACCAGATGAACATGGTCACCTTCACACCTAGGCTCTTTTATCCATGAGGAAAACAGCCCCCGGCACGATCTAAATAAGAGGGTGGGTGGGCCCCAGAGTCAGCTTCGACGTTGCGGTCAATAGAAATATCTCTTAGATCGTGTTGGGAATCGAACCACGATTCTCCGGTCATCCAGTCTGTAGCCTAGTCACTACACTGACTGAGCTATGGCATGAAGATTGACAAGTGTTTCCTGGCATATTCGTACGACCTGCTTATTTAAAAGAAACTCCGGAAAGTGAACAGGTTACAACAGGCGTATGAAGTCCAGAATCGGGTCCGTTATTTCTGAATTACAAACTAAGAAAAATATGGAGGAGCACTGCCGACGCTAATATCAGAAGAAGCTTCACGCCTTTTCTCACTTAATGACTTGTGGATATACCATCGAGCATGCGCAGTAAGTATGGACGATTCTGGTATCCCCAAAAACATAATGAATGCTTCCGAGGAAGAAGGTCCGTGGGAAAACCTAGAGGTAGATGGATGTCGTTTGGAGGGATGACGTAGATTTGCTCCACACACAGAATGGAAAGGAAGCAGCAAGGAACAGAGAAGGCTGGAGGAAGGAGATCGCGGAGGCCACGGCTCAAAGACAGGCCGAAAGCCCATACAAGAAGAAGTTGAATCAAACAGAAAAGCGTTTGATTTGTACCATACGCAAGAGATTTTTCCCTTCTCCGAAACGTCCGGACCGGCTCCATAGCGCACCTAGCCTCCTATATAATTGGTACAGGGAGTTCTTTCCTGGGGGGAAGAGTAAAGCGGTCGGGGCGTCAGGATAACTCAACTCCATCTAGCGCCGAGTTTAAGAATGAGAAGAGCTATACTTCTACTCCCCGTACATGCCTTCATGGCGTGGATAGAGGGAATTTTTTACCTTCTTGCCCCGTTCATATCCCGACTAACCTGCCTGAGGCTGTTCATCATTTTCCTCAGCTATCCAAAAAACCAGACCATGGCAGTTACTTTCCACATCGTTCCTTATTTATTATTCGCCATACTCGGATCACGTGTTGCAATATAATCTCAGTTATAGACAGCGTCGTTAAATAAGCTACAAATAAATAATAAATAAATACGGACATGTATAAAACACAGAACCTTTGACTGACACTCAAGGAAATATATTTAAAAACAATCTGACCCTCGACCTGTGTACATATAGGGGGCACAGTAAAGTTAATTACTACAAAACATAGCGCAAAGCGCGCTGCGAAGTAACTTAGACAGACTTCACGAGGTTATATTCGATTCAGACGGACGAGGCTTAGAAGAATCTCAAAATATAAATGTATTGCTTCTGAAACTAAACTCAAAAACATAATTTCCTGTACGTCTGAACTCAAAGTCCAGTAACAGAGTAAGAATACAGCCGAACCCGGTTACAACTACAACGGTTTATACGACACCTCGCTTATAGCGTCAGATATCCTGTGGTGCCAATTATTTCCTCCCTGTTAACCGTACCATTATACTCCTCGGTTATAACAACACTCGTTCATAGCGACACAAAATAATCAGTCCCCTTTCATGACGTTATAACCGAGTTACACTGTATGTCAATAAGCACGAATATCAGAAAAGCTAAACATACAAAAATGGTTACAAAAAAAAAGGAGTTCGAAATTTTGGATATCATTTATTACTTTGATTTGGGGGGGGGAGGGTTAGCGTAGTCGGTATAGCGACTCGCTAAGGGCTGGATGTTTCGCAGTTCGAACTCCGGTGGGGGTGAAACCTTCCGCACCCGCACAGACCGACCCCGAGATCCACCCAGCCTCCTGCAGAAGCGGCACTGCGTCTCTTGCTCCGGGGTAAAGCAGCCGGGGCGTGGCGTTGATAACACAACCCCACCTAGCGCCGAGGTTAAAGAAAGTGTACAGCTACACCTCTACCCCCGTCTGTGTCTTCAAGGCATGTTATAGAGTGAACTTCACTTTACCTTTACACATTACCCAGACCCCGAATCTAGCAACAGGGGATCACAATCCGGTACTTTACAAAAGGGCAACATTTTTTCCACGTTGCAATTTCGACCCGTTTTCGGGTCACGGCTTTGCCCGTTCTCTGGGCTTCACGATCACACTTAGACACACCACGCTCAGTAAGACTCCTCTGGACGAGGGACCGGCCCGTCGCAGAGACCTCTACCTGACAACACACAACACAACAGACAACAGACGTCCATGCCGCCGGCGGGACTCTAACCCAAAATCCCAGCAAGTGAAAGGTAAAAAACGCACACCTTAGACCGCGCGGCCAGTGGGATCGACCAAAAGGGCAGTTTTACGAAACTTAAAATGCAATTGTTTCTACGACAGTATCATAAATAATTCTAACGAACAGGGGTGTACAAAGTTCTATGAGCTGTCAAAAGAACAGTAGTGGATTTAGAACCATACTTCAAAATATTGAAATTAGAACCATTAATCTCTATAGGTACTGGATCTCAACAACTAGGCCCTAAGCTACATAAAGAAAATCTACAGTACTTCAGGTTACTGTGCCTCACCCTATATGCTGATCTCTACGACAGAAACATATGGGTGTAAAAAGGCCATAAGTCTGTGAGTGTCGCACTGTGAAGAATATTGTTACAATACATGGACACCCAGTGTTCCGACTACAATTTAACGGCAAAACAGGAATATTGCGAAAAAGCAGGTTTTTAACATGTTCATAACAGGTTCAAATTTATACTCGCGCATTCTCAACAATGACCAATTTTCACATTTGCTCATTCTTTTGTCAGACGCTTGCTTACGGTTTCATCCCAGGGAATAAGAGAAGCTTTCCTTCCACGGTACAAACATAGAATAACATCTGGCAATTAATCCTGCGCAAATATGGGAAAGTAACAAGACAGTGTTTATAGGGAAAGTAAAAGCAGCACTATTATTCTTGTTATTATTCAGTTCAGAATTCGTTTATCGTCCAGTTGACTTTCCAGAAACATAACCTATAATAAATATAGGTCTACGTGAACACAATTAAACATCCTGTTGCACACGGTAACCGAACTCTGCTCATGCACTTAAACAAGCGTTATAAAATCGAAAGGAAGTAAACAAAAAATTGCGTAGGAGGAATCAGCTCTCCGGTAAGATGTTACTTCCTGAAAAATACAAATTATTTGGCTCCTCATTACGTAATAATTATGTAAATACTACAGTACATACAGGATGTCCTGCTTAACCTTTTAAAGCCTAGCGGTAACTTTACGTACTTACCGGTTTAACATTAAAAAATTCTACGTGGTGCCCACATTGCGTTTATGTGTTTTGTACGGATCTCAGAACAAACAGCAACTTTTGCCTTACAAAACATTAAGAGACTGCTTTTTATAACCGAAGTGGAGAGTGTTTACAGCGCGGTACGCACTGAGTCCTTATATAAAACAGATACGCTTCGTCTTTAAAGCGTTAAAGTGGAAACAGTCCATAAGGTACATTAACAATCTATATTATACAGAGAGTTTTTTAATCTCGGGATTGCTCGTCGTACAGCAAACGACATCAATGCAGCGTAACGACCGCAGATGCCAGTCATTCTGCTGTGTTAATTCCAGCTCCGTGCCACGTTAAAAAAAACTGTACAAATAAGTCAAAGGCATGAATATGCAGTCCGCAGAAATGGCGGCCTACAAGAACAGTGCAGTGCAACTCTCCAGTGTCCACACTCAGCCTTCGAAGCACCANGAGATCCGTACAAAACACATTGCGTTTATGTGTTTTGTACGGATCTCAGAACAAACAGCAACTTTTGCCTTATAAAACATTAAGAGATTGGTTTTTATAACCGAAGTGGAGAGTGTTTACAGCGCGGTACGCACTGAGCCCTTATATAAAACAGATACGCTTCGTCTTTAAAGGGATAATACATATTGAGCTTTTATGAAGGAGTCGGAGATTTAAAAATCGAGGAGTCGCAGGTTTTGTGTAGCGACTGCACAACCCTGGGTGTATGGGGTATTATTTCACCTGATTACACATTTTGATACACACATATCCAACATAATAGCGGGATCGGCCCGTCGCAGGGGCATCTACCTCTACCTGCACAACACACAGTATTCACAGTCCAAGACTACTTGAACCTTGAAGATTGGACCGATATGTTGTCCCGAAACGTCGGTAAGACACTACCATTCTACGCTGCATAAAGTCCCAAAGGAGCTCTCAGATCTGATTTACACTGCGGCATAAGCCTGAAATCACGCAAACTAATGTATTTGATTATACGATAATTAACAAATTTTGTAAAGTTGCGTGATTCTTTTTACACGCACATTTAATTTGTTGGTTAATTCTGTTGTACCTTTTTTTTTTTTGAGAATACCAAATAAGATACTGGCCTTTCCTGCCTTAGTCACGAGTCCGGAAGCCGGTTCTGTAGCTAGGCACTGTCTCTGAGCGCCTTTGTTTAACTGCAGAAAACTTGGAAACAAACGAAATGAATGCACTGATGGGGCAACAAAGTGCCGACAGTAGTTTGAGAGGACGCAATGTTTGTTAAACACGTCACATGAGCCTTCCGTCCGACAGATGAATGTCTTCAAGGGGGATAAGCTGCCCTTTTGTGAGGGAAGCCACCCTATATAGAAGGCTACCGTCTTACAAAATAGGACGTAGCACAGACTGGTAGAAATCTATCGACCTCTCGGAGCAGTCTACTGCATCTATCTTCCGGGCAACCGAAGAACGAAGAAAATAAAAGATAGTGAAAGACGAAAAACACTTTTCCTTGTCACGTTTTCTTTCTGAAAAGTGAAAAGTGAAAACACAGGACGGAAAGGAATATGCCACCGTGCTTAAACACCACAATATTAAGTTCTGTGGGAGAGTGGAGATACAGATCCGCCAATTCTTAATCTCGACACCAGATGAACATGGTCACCTTCACACCTAGGCTCTTTTATCCATGAGGAAAACAGCCCCCGGCACGATCTAAATAAGAGGGTGGGTGGGCCCCAGAGTCAGCTTCGACGTTGCGGTCAATAGAAATATCTCTTAGATCGTGTTGGGAATCGAACCACGATTCTCCGGTCATCCAGTCTGTAGCCTAGTCACTACACTGACTGAGCTATGGCATGAAGATTGACAAGTGTTTCCTGGCATATTCGTACGACCTGCTTATTTAAAAGAAACTCCGGAAAGTGAACAGGTTACAACAGGCGTATGAAGTCCAGAATCGGGTCCGTTATTTCTGAATTACAAACTAAGAAAAATATGGAGGAGCACTGCCGACGCTAATATCAGAAGAAGCTTCACGCCTTTTCTCACTTAATGACTTGTGGATATACCATCGAGCATGCGCAGTAAGTATGGACGATTCTGGTATCCCCAAAAACATAATGAATGCTTCCGAGGAAGAAGGTCCGTGGGAAAACCTAGAGGTAGATGGATGTCGTTTGGAGGGATGACGTAGATTTGCTCCACACACAGAATGGAAAGGAAGCAGCAAGGAACAGAGAAGGCTGGAGGAAGGAGATCGCGGAGGCCACGGCTCAAAGACAGGCCGAAAGCCCATACAAGAAGAAGTTGAATCAAACAGAAAAGCGTTTGATTTGTACCATACGCAAGAGATTTTTCCCTTCTCCGAAACGTCCGGACCGGCTCCATAGCGCACCTAGCCTCCTATATAATTGGTACAGGGAGTTCTTTCCTGGGGGGAAGAGTAAAGCGGTCGGGGCGTCAGGATAACTCAACTCCATCTAGCGCCGAGTTTAAGAATGAGAAGAGCTATACTTCTACTCCCCGTACATGCCTTCATGGCGTGGATAGAGGGAATTTTTTACCTTCTTGCCCCGTTCATATCCCGACTAACCTGCCTGAGGCTGTTCATCATTTTCCTCAGCTATCCAAAAAACCAGACCATGGCAGTTACTTTCCACATCGTTCCTTATTTATTATTCGCCATACTCGGATCACGTGTTGCAATATAATCTCAGTTATAGACAGCGTCGTTAAATAAGCTACAAATAAATAATAAATAAATACGGACATGTATAAAACACAGAACCTTTGACTGACACTCAAGGAAATATATTTAAAAACAATCTGACCCTCGACCTGTGTACATATAGGGGGCACAGTAAAGTTAATTACTACAAAACATAGCGCAAAGCGCGCTGCGAAGTAACTTAGACAGACTTCACGAGGTTATATTCGATTCAGACGGACGAGGCTTAGAAGAATCTCAAAATATAAATGTATTGCTTCTGAAACTAAACTCAAAAACATAATTTCCTGTACGTCTGAACTCAAAGTCCAGTAACAGAGTAAGAATACAGCCGAACCCGGTTACAACTACAACGGTTTATACGACACCTCGCTTATAGCGTCAGATATCCTGTGGTGCCAATTATTTCCTCCCTGTTAACCGTACCATTATACTCCTCGGTTATAACAACACTCGTTCATAGCGACACAAAATAATCAGTCCCCTTTCATGACGTTATAACCGAGTTACACTGTATGTCAATAAGCACGAATATCAGAAAAGCTAAACATACAAAAATGGTTACAAAAAAAAAGGAGTTCGAAATTTTGGATATCATTTATTACTTTGATTTGGGGGGGGGAGGGTTAGCGTAGTCGGTATAGCGACTCGCTAAGGGCTGGATGTTTCGCAGTTCGAACTCCGGTGGGGGTGAAACCTTCCGCACCCGCACAGACCGACCCCGAGATCCACCCAGCCTCCTGCAGAAGCGGCACTGCGTCTCTTGCTCCGGGGTAAAGCAGCCGGGGCGTGGCGTTGATAACACAACCCCACCTAGCGCCGAGGTTAAAGAAAGTGTACAGCTACACCTCTACCCCCGTCTGTGTCTTCAAGGCATGTTATAGAGTGAACTTCACTTTACCTTTACACATTACCCAGACCCCGAATCTAGCAACAGGGGATCACAATCCGGTACTTTACAAAAGGGCAACATTTTTTCCACGTTGCAATTTCGACCCGTTTTCGGGTCACGGCTTTGCCCGTTCTCTGGGCTTCACGATCACACTTAGACACACCACGCTCAGTAAGACTCCTCTGGACGAGGGACCGGCCCGTCGCAGAGACCTCTACCTGACAACACACAACACAACAGACAACAGACGTCCATGCCGCCGGCGGGACTCTAACCCAAAATCCCAGCAAGTGAAAGGTAAAAAACGCACACCTTAGACCGCGCGGCCAGTGGGATCGACCAAAAGGGCAGTTTTACGAAACTTAAAATGCAATTGTTTCTACGACAGTATCATAAATAATTCTAACGAACAGGGGTGTACAAAGTTCTATGAGCTGTCAAAAGAACAGTAGTGGATTTAGAACCATACTTCAAAATATTGAAATTAGAACCATTAATCTCTATAGGTACTGGATCTCAACAACTAGGCCCTAAGCTACATAAAGAAAATCTACAGTACTTCAGGTTACTGTGCCTCACCCTATATGCTGATCTCTACGACAGAAACATATGGGTGTAAAAAGGCCATAAGTCTGTGAGTGTCGCACTGTGAAGAATATTGTTACAATACATGGACACCCAGTGTTCCGACTACAATTTAACGGCAAAACAGGAATATTGCGAAAAAGCAGGTTTTTAACATGTTCATAACAGGTTCAAATTTATACTCGCGCATTCTCAACAATGACCAATTTTCACATTTGCTCATTCTTTTGTCAGACGCTTGCTTACGGTTTCATCCCAGGGAATAAGAGAAGCTTTCCTTCCACGGTACAAACATAGAATAACATCTGGCAATTAATCCTGCGCAAATATGGGAAAGTAACAAGACAGTGTTTATAGGGAAAGTAAAAGCAGCACTATTATTCTTGTTATTATTCAGTTCAGAATTCGTTTATCGTCCAGTTGACTTTCCAGAAACATAACCTATAATAAATATAGGTCTACGTGAACACAATTAAACATCCTGTTGCACACGGTAACCGAACTCTGCTCATGCACTTAAACAAGCGTTATAAAATCGAAAGGAAGTAAACAAAAAATTGCGTAGGAGGAATCAGCTCTCCGGTAAGATGTTACTTCCTGAAAAATACAAATTATTTGGCTCCTCATTACGTAATAATTATGTAAATACTACAGTACATACAGGATGTCCTGCTTAACCTTTTAAAGCCTAGCGGTAACTTTACGTACTTACCGGTTTAACATTAAAAAATTCTACGTGGTGCCCACATTGCGTTTATGTGTTTTGTACGGATCTCAGAACAAACAGCAACTTTTGCCTTACAAAACATTAAGAGACTGCTTTTTATAACCGAAGTGGAGAGTGTTTACAGCGCGGTACGCACTGAGTCCTTATATAAAACAGATACGCTTCGTCTTTAAAGCGTTAAAGTGGAAACAGTCCATAAGGTACATTAACAATCTATATTATACAGAGAGTTTTTTAATCTCGGGATTGCTCGTCGTACAGCAAACGACATCAATGCAGCGTAACGACCGCAGATGCCAGTCATTCTGCTGTGTTAATTCCAGCTCCGTGCCACGTTAAAAAAAACTGTACAAATAAGTCAAAGGCATGAATATGCAGTCCGCAGAAATGGCGGCCTACAAGAACAGTGCAGTGCAACTCTCCAGTGTCCACACTCAGCCTTCGAAGCACCAACTTGCTCTAATTAACACATACAAATGAACTGCCTAAAAAAGAACGGCTGTACTTACAACACAGGGTGAGTGTTTACTGTGAGGTAAGTATCGAATTTTATATATTATTGTGGTAATAGTTGGGATTCCAAATCCGTGTCATGGCTCTGGCTGATAACTGTGAGACTTTCATAGCAAAGACTTGGCTTCGATCCCGGATACGTCCATGAAAACTGTGAAGCAATGAATACACACTGACAAATTTTTCTCTAAGTACTTCAGCTTTCCCCTTTGTGTAGCATTCCACCATTGCTCCACACTGTCTTCATCTTAATGTTGTTCTCACTAGGACAAGCAGGTGAGGGCTGGGAACTTGCAAACACTGCGAAGCTGTTCGTGACACGGAAGAGCACTGGCTGCAGAAGTACGTTCATTCTTATTCGAACTGCAAACGATTAAACAAAATAGCCAATTCTTGACATATAATAATGATAATAAAATATAAACCGCGGGGAGACCTGATGGAAGGCGACCACTTGGGAGACCCAGGCGTAGATGAGAGGATAATATTAAAATGGATCAAGTGGGATGTGGGGGCATTGACTGGATTGAGCTGGCTAAGGATAGGGGCCGGTAGCGGGCTCTTGTGAATGCGGTAATGAATTTCCGGGTTCCATAAAATGCTGGGAATTTCTTGACTAGCTGAGAAACTGTCAGCTTCTCAAGAAGGTCTCTGCTCCATGGAGTTAGTTAGTTAGTTAGTTAGTTAGTTAGTTAGTTGGTTGGTTGGTTGGTTGGTTGGTTGGTTGGTTGGTTGGTTGGTTGGTTGGTTGGTTGGTCGGTCGGTCGGTCGGTCGGTCAATTAGTTAATATAATATAAACCGGTAAAAAAAAGTACAGCTATCCCTGTGCTGACCTCGACAGGCCCTTAGGATTCCAGGAGTCTGAGGCTCCCAGATTTCTAGACAATCGGCACATAAAGGTGGTAAAGTTGTAAGCCCTACGCACTGGCCGCCTTTACCCCTAAGAAACATTCCTGGTTCTTATTTAATTTATATTAGGGGCTGAGTCGACCCCAGTGCGGCCGGAAGGATTAAGTCGATGAAAAATCCCAATAACTGCATCGGGAATCGAACCCGCGACCTTCCAGTTTGTAGGGCAGTGCCTCAACAAACTGCACCGCCGCGTGACCCTATACAAACCGGTAGGAAATACAAGTGTATACATAACTGCGATGTGATAACCTATAGTTTTGTCACAACGGGGAGTACCAACTACCACCGTGTCTGCTAGCACTCAGTTCCTCATTGCTCTGCGCTACCCGGGAGTCATATTTTACAGCCGCAGAGAGACAAATTGTTCCGAACACTTGAAATAAATCACATTTGCATCGCCGTTACTGTCCGGCGAGCCAGACTGTAACTTCGACCCTGAGGAGAGTCCAAAAGAACGTTATGGGTGACCGGCCAGACTTTATGATTACAAGATACTGCACATGAACTGTGAAGTCGTAACAAACAGCACATCACAAGTAGCAACTGCAATCGTTGATCCGACTGGCGGTGTTCGAAATTTTCCACGATAGAACATTATCAGGCGTCCTTCAATGCCGACCTCGGTGCACTGAACAGACGTAAACGTCTTTAAGAGCACTAAAAATTATAAACCCCCTCCGTCTTGGGCAGTATTTGAAACTCAAAACCTCAACGTCACTGAGGTGTTATTTAAAAAACAGTACGACAAAACTGTGTACAGCATGAACTGTGTGCTTTATTTTAAGGCGCGTGCGCAAATTTGCGACTACTACCTTCGTCATATCTGTCCGTCCATCCGTCTGGCTTTCCGCGTGAAACAAATCTGCTCCACTGGATGGATTTTCATTGAATTTGAAGTTTCATAATATTTTCGAAAATCTCCCGAGAAAACTCAAGTTCGATTAAAAACTGATAAGAATAATCGGTACTTTACATGAACACCTGTGTAAATTTATGATAATATCTCGCTGAACGTTTCCTATAACGAGAAACATTTCAGATAAAAGATGTACAGAAAATCGAAACACACATTTTGTGTTCAATAACTTGTTCCCGAAAATCGTGCCGTTTATGAGATAATGTGGAAAAATATGGCAGAGCCGGACAGGCCACAGATGACAATATAATACGGCTCATGCGCTTTGCATGCCGTATAGCTAAGGCTACAGACACACACTCACAAAATGTAATGCTTATTGTTTTTCCACGGCAACAATGGTTACGCGAACGCGCCTCAATGTTACGTTTCTAGGCACACTGCCCGTCTTGTTCTCCACCATTTTTGTTCGCTCCCATAAAAATGTAGTAAGTTGCGCATAAGACATGCGCAGGCATAAACTTAAGTAGATCACGTGGCGCTCCCACGTTCGCGATGTTATTAGGCCAACTGATGGCAGGAAATTAAGAATAGAACGTCTGGGTGTCCTCCAGCGTCATAATGTTCATACTAACGGCCCTGAAAAATAAATGAATTACTCAAAAATTTAAAATGCGGAAGAAGCACACGCAGACATCAAGGCAGTTTCATCAGCAGAACTTTTCTCCCCCCTTTTCTCTAAGGAAAGACGTGTACAGATGCCAAAAGGACGAAAATGCACCAGAAGTGGCGAAGACACGTACTAATATGTTCTTTAACACAAGAAAGCAAATTAGCGACCAATCCTACGTAAGATTGTAGGATACACAAAATGGAAAAAGGGGGCGACAAAGCTTCAGGTCTTCAAAAACTCAGAATTATAATGACGTGGTTTGGGCGTGGTGGCAAAGAGAAGAGTCCTTGTTTCTGTCGCGAAACTGTCATCGAAGAGTCTCAATTCACAAAGTGTAACAAAACGTACTATTTAGAAGCAGAGTGGTTACTACATGCATCACGTGCTTCGACATAAAGAATCGAATTTTCTTAATGTCGTGTATATAAATACTGTGTAATTCTCAAAAGAAACAGCGATTATTTCCCAAATCAGAATTAACTGGTATCATCAAAGAAGCAGTGTTTTCTCTGAGACAGGAACTGAATTCTTATGCCACTGACCGAATTTTATCATTCAATGTATTAAATTACATCTGAACTAATAACTGGGTGTTTAAGCATCAAAACTGAACGAGTCCCTCATAAATAACACAAGTTAAGTGCAACTTCATTGTTTCGTAACCCCCAATTAAAGGATCCCAATTCATTAGAGGATGTTCTTTATCTCCAAACTCTAATTTGTAGTGGCACAGGCCCAAGTCGGTTTACATGACTGCGTGCCTTACTCATAAGATGCAAACATTATGAACACAAACAATTATATGGTAAATAAAATTGTTGTTGATGTGTGGGTAATTTAATAAGAGTCTGTACGTTACAGTAAGTGCCCTAGGTACGCCACATTCTTCATAAGAACATAAAGTGTGGTGCAAGAGTCACTTCACACGGCCTTTCTGTTGTTAAAAAGCGAGTATTAAGTGGCTTTTGCGCCACTCTGTATACACAGATATGACATAAATAAAGGGCTAAGAGAGATGTGAGTCTGCTTCAGTCGGTAATACAGTCTCGAAATCTGTTTAAAAAAGTTTAGTTACAATATTCAACGAAATCTTAAAATCAAAGCGTCCCTCAAAGTGTGGCAACGGATAAATGGAAGGATGATCTGTGGAAACAGTAACTAGAGATAAAACTGTCACATTATCCCGTTAAATCTCCAACCAGTATTTCACAACCACATACCCATATCACAACCACACTCACAAGAAATTGCAGCAAGAATAGCCACTAGAATTAAAATTTCATACCAACATGAGACTACATCAAAATATGTGATAACTCTAAAAAAGTAACAAACACTTTGGAATGTTTCAGAACTAAAAAATTTCGGAAAGAACAATTAGCCGCAACGTGACAAAATTAAATGAAGGAATCACTAAAACTATGCCCCCTTCAGAAACTGATACTGCCCACTGAATCTGCAATACACAGACACCAATAAGTTTACCTGTTGTTTTGTACGGTTGTGAAAAGAGGTATATTACGTCAAGGTTGGACAAAATTTTGTATGTGCTTAATTAAGACCATGAAGGCGTATAAGGGACAGAGTACATGTAGCTCCCCTCATTCTTTCGCTCGTCAGTATGCGGGGGAGGGGGGCCCAAACCCCCCCCCCAACGCTCCCTGGCAAAAACCCCGTTTCCCTCTGAATAAAAGTTTGAGTGGGCCCCAGAGCACGTCTGAGTGCTTTAGAGAAGAGAAAAATATCTTTCACCAACCATCTTAAAATTTAAAACCGAAGGTCTTTGAGTATACAGGGCTAGAAAAATATTTGGGCACAAAATAAATTTAAAAGCATATTAAATTACAAAAGCGTCGCCGATAATACTGTGAGGGTAACAGAGTAACGGATATACGATAGGATGGTCGTGTAGACAAAACGGAGACACCACAAATGCACACAGTCGGCCTCCGAAAGCCGAAACGAAATGTTTGGCCGACTTTAAATGGAATTTTTTAAAAAAAAAACTGTAACATATCGGTGCCTGACCCCTTCCGCTCAACAAGCAAATTACAACTAATCTGACAAATTTTCCTAAATTTGTAACGCGAACAACTTGCCATTGGATGATACTTCACCTCTACACTTCTCTCATTCCATGCTGTCAATAATATTAAAATAGTGGGTCATGCGAACTTCTGAGGTGTGGATACCACCAGCGCCAATAAGTGCAGACTGCGCAAATACAACTTTGTGCTAAAATATATTAAAAATACTCAAGCCTAAATGGCCTGCATTTATGAAAATATCTACAAAGTTTGTGCCCCCTACTCTGTTACGAACGGCAATTTATTGAGGTAAAGTTTCAAAATTATTTTCTATTGTTCATAGCGTGCATTGTCCCTAATCAAAATACCCAATACTCAAACCAAAAATATTACTTTATATATTCCATATTACAATATACGATGATCAGTTAACTGTAGGCGAGTTCCTAGTGGATCATCTTTTACAGTGATCATTTTTATACTTCTTAACATGTTTTAACATGTTGTCTGTTCTCTTTGTGCAATTATTACCTTTACACGAATCCCTGATGATGATCCCAGAACGGATCGAAACATGTTGGATTAGTATACAGATATTACAACATAAAATATCTAAAAATAATAAGATTGCATTTTGTTGGTTTTAGTATTTCGTACTTCAAAATTATGTCTAAAAACAGTCATGGCGAGTGAAACTGCGTAACGATATATAACACATCCAAGACATGCATTAACTGGTGGCCCTGTACACAACCACGGGACCAGACTGTTAACATTCACCCCCCTTAACATCTCAACTAACAAACTAACCAACTCCATGGAGCAGAGGCCTTCTTCAGAAGCTAAAAATTTCTCAGCTAGTCAAGAAATTCCCTGGATTTTATGGAACCCGGAGGTTCATTAGCGCATTCACAAGAGCCCGCCACCTGTCCCTACCCTGAGCCAGCTCAATCCAGTCCATGACCCCATCCCACTTCTTGAAGATCCATTTTAATATTATCCTCCCTGCTACGCCTGGGTCTCCCAAGTGGTCGCCTTCCCTCACGTCTCCTCACCAAAATCCTGTATGCACCTCTCTTTTCCCCCATACGTGCTACAAGCCCCGCCTATCTCATTCTTCTCGATTTGATTGTCCGAATAATATTTGGTGATGAGTACAGGTCAGTAAGTTCCTCGTTATGTAGTCTTCTCCACTCGCCTCCCACCTCGTCCCTCTTAGGCCCAAATATCCTCCTCAGCACCCTATTCTCGAACACCCTCAGTCTTTGTTCCTCCCGCGGTGTGAGAGACCAAGTTTCACACCCATACAAAACAACAGGTAAAATTATAGTTCTGTAAACCCTTATCTTTGTGTTTTTGGATAGCAAATTAGCATGTCAAACCTTATTTAAAATCCGCTTGCATCTGAATCCTCGGCAGTTAATTCGATTAACGTACATGTGAATACACACCCTGTATTTTAAATAATCTGCCATTAAATGCATGAACTATATACACACTCTGCGACTTGCACATTTATCACTTCACACGACTTGTAAACAAAACGACCTTTTTTTAT
This sequence comes from Coptotermes formosanus, assembly GCA_013340265.1. Classification (NCBI taxonomy): domain Eukaryota; kingdom Metazoa; phylum Arthropoda; class Insecta; order Blattodea; family Rhinotermitidae; genus Coptotermes; species Coptotermes formosanus. The sequence goes on along the minus strand of BLKM01000417.1, from coordinate 635,120 downwards.
CGCACGCACGTAACAAAAATGCATGTACTGTTTCTATTGAAACATCTCACGTGTAATAATGAACCCGTACTATAAATAAGGCATGCAAACTTCAGGAGTTTAAGAAGTTCTTCCTGTGGTTAATTGCGCAGCCCACCATGAAAATGTATAGGGCTGTCGAGGCAATGCTTCACGCGTTGTTAACTTCGGCCACCAGATGGAAGTAAATGCAAGCCAGTCGCAACGCCAATAAATTTATTTTTTATAAATATTATGCTTGTGTTTTAGGTACAAAAAAAACCTGTTATATGCAGTATTTATTGTCAATATTACAATAATGACAATAATACTGATTACGTAAGGGGAATATTGAAGTAAAAACCAAACAGTGAAGTGTAGTGGTCTGATCGTGTTTAACCCTTTAAGACGAAGCGTATCTGTTTTATATAAGGACTCTGTGCGTACCGCGCTGTAAACACTCTCCACTTCTGTTATAAAAACCAATCTCTTAATGTTTTATAAGGCAAAAGTTGCTGTTTGTTCTGAGATCCGTACAAAACACATAAACGCAATGTGGGCACCACGTAGAATTTTTTAATGTTAAACCTGGCGGTACGTAAAGTTACTGCTAGGCTTTAAAAGGATGAAGTATATCAGTGTTTTAGGTACAAAAATACCTGTTATATGCAATATTTATTGTCAGTATCACACTAGTAACAAAAATACTGATCACGTAAGAGGAATATTGAAGTAACAACCAAACACGGAAGTAAAGTGGTTTGAAGGTGTTCAAAGTATTTCAGACGCTTTCAATACTGACAATAAATACTGACTGTGTAAAGGTGCTTTAACACAAACGGATGTAACAAGCAAGCTGTCTGAAAGGGTGACACTGCTGAAGTGTCCGGTTCGAATCACAAACAGGACACCGTCTACCCCAACCACGGCCTTTCGTTGGTTTTCTCAGTAGCTCCTAAATTAAACAGACGTACCTCAGGCGAGGCCATTACCTCGTCATGCTTCGTAGCTTACAATTAATTATTTACAAATTATTTACAAATCAATATAACATAACCGCTATACAGTTTCAGCTATTGAAAGAGTCTTTAACCCTTTAAAGACGAAGCGTATCTGTTTTATATAAGGACTCAGTGCGTACCGCGCTGTAAACACTCTCCACTTCGGTTATAAAAACCAATCTCTTAATGTTTTATAAGGCAAAAGTTGCTGTTTGTTCTGAGATCCGTACAAAACACATAAACGCAATGTGGGCACCACGTAGAATTTTTTAATGTTAAACCTGGTGGTACGTAAAGTTACCGCTAGGCTTTAAAAGGTTAAACAAGTCTTTAAATAAAACATAAATAAGTAAAATGATAAATAAAACTAACCATTCTTGTCTATCTGTCCCTTGCAAATATCCTCATGTCGTTAAATAACTCCCGCAAACTGTCCCTTATAAACTGGAGATTTAAAAAATTCTGCAACAAAATGTAGCTTCTCACGCAAATATAACAATGAAAGAATGTCAGTGTGTCCACTTGCACACTAGAGTTGGTGATTCCTATAGTAAATCCGCCCCTGTCATCGAGGGTTCTGTAGTTATCCAACACAAAGGGCGACAAAAACAATCCCAGACAAGTGTACCAACAACAAACAAACTTTTCCGTACGCTGGTAACTGATATATTAGTCTAAATGTCTATAGAAGGCAGAAGTATCGAAATTACAAATCTGCGACTTTTGCCTGTTAGTTGTCCGCACTACTTGCACCGGACTGCGTCACTTAACTTCAAAGCCCAGTGGTTACTTTATGTATCGCCAGGTTTAACATTCACAAATTCTACGTTCTGCCCACACAGTCTATTTATGTGTTTTGTGTGGATCTCAGAACAAACAGCGATTATTTCCCTATACAGCATTAACTGACTGGTTTTTGTAACCGAGACGGAGTATGTTTACTGCGCGGTACGGACTTTATATACCACCAGGTTTAACATTCACAAATTCTACGTTCTGCCCACACAGTGTGTTTGTGTTTTGTGTGGATCTCAGAACAAACAGCGATTATTTCCCTATACAGCATTAACTGACTGGTTTTTATAACCGAGACGGAGTGTGTTTACTGCGCGGTACGAACTGGATCTTTAAATATAAATCAGGCTAATCTTAGGGCTTAACGTGTTAATGTAATGCTATCAAAATTAGGTACTACAGATCGGTAACACTGCAGCTGTCACATAGAATGTTAAATGTCTGCGGAGTTTTGCGAGTGGTTCAACTACATACAGCCAGCGCGCCACAGCATCCCGTGTGGCGGGCAATGGGCGCTGCGTTCCGACGGTAGAGATCAGCCGACGGACGGTGAACGCCGACTGCTACACAGATAACATAAACCGGGAAACGCGCCGTAAAAACGTTAATCACGTGTCCTCAGTAATGGCACGTGAGAACAACAATCTGTTCTGTTTTTCAGGCTATAGCCAATCACCTCTCAGTATCCTCCCTCATCTCTTAAAATTAAACACGGTAAGACAATTCCCCCTCAACTTCAAACGCAAAATTTTCTGGTAATCAATATTATTAAACACGGAGCGTAAATATATAAAAGAAAATAATTTTCTTGAATCTGCAAACATGTTTTGAGTACAAACTCGGCCTTTCTCAAAAATGCCTTTCATAATTCGAAAACATCCGAAAAGACAGTTATATTTAGGCCACAGCAAGTCATTAGCATACCTAGAAATCAACATGATCCATTTCTTTCCGTCTTTTCTTTCCACATTTAGAACAAAATACGTCACACGGTGCAACAATCTCGAGATAAACTGCTACCATATTCTGCTTCTATTCGTCACAACTTCTAAGTCTAACTGCTAACAGTATTACAGTAACAAAGGAAAGGTTCGCCGTGTGTCTTTAGTGATAATGCGTGAAGAGGTACCAACATATTCTCTTGCTTTCTTAACCTTTTAAAGCCTAGCGGTAACTTTACGTACCACCAGGTTTAACATTAAAATATTCTACGTGGTGCCCACATTGCGTTTATGTGTTTTGTACGGATCTCAGAACAAACAGCAACTTTTGCCTTATAAAACATTAAGAGATTGGTTTTTATAACCGAAGTGGAAAGTGTTTACAGAGCGGTACGCACTGAGTCCTTATATAAAACAGATACGCTTCGTCTTTAAAGGGTTAAATTGGAGACGAGTGCGTTACCAGGAAGCGAATTGGTAGCGACCGAAGTGTTCTGAGTACATTTCACGATCCCGTCTTTAAAATGCTGTAATTCACGGTGGTAACCGGATATAATCAATGAAATACACTAGGAAATGTTGAATACCGCGTCGCGGCTCAGTCCTGCCTTTACCTGGCCTCAGACCGCTGCAGTCTCTGCCCTTTAAACAGAATGGTGTCGCGGCGTAACAGCACGTTCTGTCCAATGACCAGTTTCGGTTATCGGACCTACAGACGGTTAACAATGATGGCATTATTTTCCTTCGACGCGTCGGGAAGAGATTACCCAGCGACAAGACATCACATCTCGGAAGAACGGAGTCATCAAACACACCGCCATGAAAAGTTAAATTGTAATACACTCTTGTTTTAATGTCTGCATAAGCTTAAACCCGTTACACAATGCTGTTATTTGTAAAAAGACAGGCAATGTAAGAATAAACGTAACATCTACGCGCGTTCGCGTAACCACTGTTACCGTGTAAAAGCAATAAGTGTTACATATTCTGAGTGTGTGTCTGTAGCCTTAGTTATCCAGCATGCAAAGCGCATGCGCCGTATTATATTGTCATCTGTGGCCTGTCTGGCTGTACCGTATTTTTCCACATTATCTCATAAACGGCACAATTTTCTGAAAAATGTTATTGAACATAAAATGTGTGTTTTGATTTTCTCTACAACTTTTGTCTGAAACATTTTCCATTCTGAGAAGAATTCAGCGAGATATTATCACAAATGCACACAGGTCTTCACACGAAGCACCCGTTATTCTTGTGAAATTTTAATCAAACTTGAATTCTCTCGATAAATTTTAGGAAAATCCTGAAATATTAAGTTTCGCAACAATCCGTCCGATGGAAGACGAGGTGTTCCATGCGGACAGACGGACATCACGAAACTAATAGCTGCTTTTCAAAATTCTGGGAACGCTCCTATAAATTTGTCTTAAACAAAATCATACTTCATTTTTGCGTGTCAAAACTTCTAAATACATGCTGTAGTGCCTCAATGCTATTATTTTACAAATAAAATGGATGAAATTATTCTCTTCTTTAATTTCCGGTTGAAATAACCACAAAAGCAAGTACAAAACCAACGGCTCACGTGTAACAGATACATAAGTAGGACAGTCATAAAAGAAATTTCAATGAAGAACTTAATATCTTATGAATATTTTTCGAGAATGCTTGAATTTCAGAAACGATTATGCTTCTGTTCCAAAGTAACGCCTTAAAACGCACAAAATCTTACCTTCACAATACACAAATCATTCCCCGTTTCTTAAATATCCATTTTCGGTGCGCTCGCAAGACATTTGGGAAAAAATTATCATCAGCTTCGTCAAGTCTGTCTGTCTGTCCGTCCACAAGGAATTTGGCTCCCACAGGACGTATTTTCATGAAATTTTACACTGGGTATCTTTAACCCTTTAAAGACGGAACGTATCTGTTTTATATAAGGACTCAGTGCGTACCGCGCTGTAAACACTCTCCACTTCGGTTATAAAAACCAATCTCTTAATGTTTTATAAGGCAAAAGTTGCTGTTTGTTCTGAGATCCGTACAAAACACATAAACGCAATGTGGGCACCACGTAGAATTTTTTAATGTTAAACCTGGTGGTATGTAAAGTTACCGCTAGGCTTTAAAAGGATAATATGACCCGTCTACCAAATCCAAGTTTGGTTAAAAATCGAAAAAAAGAGAAAATTTACACGAAGACCTACACACATTTATTGTATGGGCCTTTACAATTGATGCAGGCTGTAGTACGAGAAGCAGCCGAAGAAACAGTTGACGATGCACGGATACGAAAGAAGAACAGTCGATTCTAAATCTTTTAGCAGAGCAGAGCGGACTGTTGATAAGACACAGAGAGGACTTATGGGGACAGAAACGCAGCTGTATGTGCGCAAAGCTTTAAACTGTGCGAACGTTCGCTAAATCTGTTACGTTATCAAATACCATAAATCAGCCTACACCTTCAGATTTTTTTAAACTGAAGTGCCGTATGAATTTTCCGCCCCTCTAATTCGTGCTACATGCATTCCTTATCTAATCCTCCGTCATCTGATCACCCGAGTAACATTTGGTGAAAAACACAAACTGCGAAGTTCACTGATATTCAGTTTTATGCAGCCTTAAGTCGCAACCATCAGCACTTTAGGTTCTTCCATTACAGCAAGCAAAACCACACAAAATACCAGGTAAAAGCGAAGTTTTGCGCAATGATTAGTAATTTTCCATACAGAAGAGTACAGCGCGTAAAAATTTTGACAAACTCAATAGCAAAAGGAAAAAAAAGTGCCTCGAATTTAGCGTGTTATTTCATCTTGGATGTTCCACTACTTCGGATTTTTCTGGCATTTTATCTGTATAAATGCCCGATCGGCGCCATGCACGGTATAATGACGTAATTAAAAAAATGTAAAAAACATATCACTTGAACGAAATCAGTATCTCTGACAGACACATTATATAAGCATTTACGTAACCAAAAAAAACTCATTTTCATTTAGCTACAAAGTAATTCACTTTACAGACCCATACCCCCCCCCCCTCCCCGCCTCTAGTAATTCTCCCTTAGTTGTGTTACAGGTTGCCTCATCTTCGGCTGTGGCATCCAGAGATTGATTCCTGCCGCTTGCAATCTTGCGGTCTTAGTGGGCAGAGGGCGTGCCAGGCACTGACAGCACTGTCAAAATGGCGAAGAGGATAAGTTTTTTAATAGTGGCGTAGAAAACTAATCACCTCCCCCCCCCTTGCGAAGCAATAATCCGTACCCCTACACACAGGCACTCGTCAAGAATTTTTCCTTTGGTTGGGGGGGGGGGGCTGACCCTGAGGCTAATCATTTCTTTCATTTTAAAAATCATATTATAAAAATCATGCTGTAAGCACAACATAACGCTATCTGCAACTGCATTTATATACATACGAATATAACTACATGTTCCGTGACGCAATCACAGTGTCCCGTCTTCTTGTTTTTTAGTTTTATTAATTTATTTTTCAAAATTCTTATGTACTGGTCATCAGCCGATTTCAGTGGCTGATTTCGGCTGAAGGGTAAATCATATAAAACTTTTGATATCATATCTACAAAACCTGTGTTTTTCAAATTATCAGTTTTGGGTGGTTTGGGGGACTGCCGCCCCCCTTGGGTGTTTCCTACCCCTATAATTATTAGCGAAGTTACTCCTAAATCTCACAACAGGGATCCAGAATACTGCATTCTGTCGTAAGAACGGAATCCACTGCGAAAGAAGCAACAACAAATTTTTTAACATTCTGTACGTGTGGGGGCCCACCTGACACACGCCCCCTGGCGCCGCGGCGCCTTATCTACCTCACTAGTTCATAGTAAAACACAGAAATCCATGTAATATAAAAATTCAGGGAAAAGAGAAAATTTAGTGAGATCTGGAACTGTCAAGGTTGAAAGTATGACACTGCCTTCTGGCAAGTCATGACGTAAGTCCGGTTACACGTGGCCGGACGTTTCAGAAGAATCTGCTGTTTCGATCATCAGGGTGTAGAGGAAATGGGTGGTCGGCGGAAGGTCTCTGGCTGCGCCAACTGGATATCGGGTGACAGCAAAAGTGCAGAGACGAAAATTGGAGGCTTTAAACGGGCCGTTTGTTAAGAAACATAAGTGTACGAAAGACATGGACAAAGGACACAGAGAAAGCGTAAATAAGGGTAACGATATCCTACGAAGATATAGGAAACGGTGGAGATATACCTCCACACATTCTTAACCTGGGCCATAGACGAATGGCAAATGGTCAGATTTGCGGCACTTGCTGACGTACCACCCCCAAGCAAAGGGCCGCTTTACCCATTGGATATGATGGGCCCCAAAACCGTGTGGTCGCTTCTGATAAGACAAAAACCTCTTACACCTACTGACAATTGGACAATTTGTGGATCGTCCATCCCGTGGGCTGGTGAGTACACAGGAAACTGAGGCAAGATATATAAAATTCAATAAGGCTGGCAGCCTACGAGCGAAGGAAAGGCTGCAGCAGGAAAATTGGTCTCCTCACTGTAGTGCAGACAGACAACCACGTTGCTTGGCTTCTTCCATTCGAAAGGACATCTCATTTGACAGCCATCTTAGAGGAAAAATGTTATTTGCAACAAAATAGAAAAGAAAGTCTGCAGACCAACAAAACAAACAGTGGAATACGCACTGCTTTTATAATCTACGTTATATAACGAGCTTGGTTTGCGAGTGCGTCAGTCAGTGATTAGTTGGTGACAGTTACGCCAGATGGCAGGTATAGTTACGCAGCAGCCAAAAAGCTCGACACTGCGGAATCTGTACTATGTACACGCCTATCGGGTCCTCCCTTAAGAAGGACTATGGCTTCATTTTATCGTGTCAGGGCTATAATACTGCGTGTACACAGAGATCACTTGAATACTTGTGTGTGGAAATCATAGCTAGAGATGGAGTGAGTTACGGCGTGAATACGATTTTACCCTTTTAAAGCCTAGCGGTAACTTTACATACCGCCAGGTTTAACATTAAAAAATTCTACGTGGTGCCCACATTGTGTTTATGTGTTTTGTACGGATCTCAGAACAAACAGCAACTTTTGCCTTATAAAACATTAAGAGATTGGTTTTTATAACAGAAGTGGAGAGTGTTTACAGCGCGGTACGCACTGAGTCCTTACATAAAAGACATACGTTTCGTCTTTAAAGGGTTAATGCGTGTTAATCCATTTTAAGTGTTCACTATCAGAATGTTAACCTTTTAAAGCCTAGCTGTAACTTTACGTACCGCCAGGTTTAACATTAAAAAATTCTACGTGGTGCCCACATTGCGTTTATGTGTTTTGTACGGATCTCAGAACAAACAGCAACTTTTGCCTTATAAAACATTAAGAGACTGGTTTTTATAACAGAAGTGGAGAGTGTTTACAGCGCGGTACGCACTGAGTCCTTATATAAAACAGATACGCTTCGTCTTTAAAGGGTTAAACAAGTCACATGAAAGTGACATGGCTTGTATTGATACAACAGCACGGTTCCGAGCGGTACCGTATTCCGAGGTAAAAACTATTTAGATTTTAATATTTTTAGAGGGTTTCTACAATATTCTGCAATTTAAATAAAAAGAGATTTTAAATGATACATCGTGACACGGTTTGAAATGTCTTACGCTTTTGTGTTTGCTACATATACACTGTGCAAAAGACAGCGACATATGCACGATGCCAAAACGTGTACGCTGATGTAAAATGCTGCAATGCGTACTGCGTTTTGGGTTTTGGGCAAAGAGAGTTGCTGAAATTTCACAGGCTTGATATGGGTCTCATATATCTGACAGTTACTTTCATATTAACCGTTTAAAGACGAAGCATTATCTCTTTTATACATGAGGACCCAGTTCCCACCGCGCAGTAAACACCCTCCGTCTCGGTTATAAAAACCAGTCAGTTAATGCTGTATAGGGAAATAATCGCTGTTTGTTCTGAGATCCACACAAAACACATAAATACACTGTGTGGGCAGAACGTAGAATTTGTGAGTGTTAAACCTGGTGGTATATAAAGTCCGTACCGCGCAGTAAACACACTCCGTCTCGGTTATAAAAACCAGTCAGTTAATGCTGTATAGGGAAACAATCGCTGTTTGTTCTGAGATCCACACAAGACACATAAATACACTGTGTGGGCAGAACACAGAATTTGTGAATGGTAAACCTGGCGGTGCATAATGTCCGTACCGCGCAGTAAACACACTCCGTCTCGGTTATAAAAACCAGCCAGTTAATGCTGTATAGGGAAACAATCGCTGTTTGTTCTGAGATCCACACAAAACACATAAATACACTGTGTGGGCAGAACGTGGGATTTGTGGATGTTAAAGCTGGTGGTACGTAGAGTAACCGCTGGGCTTTTAAAACGTTAAGAACCCCGACAACTTGACCTTGCAACCACATTCATAAGCCATTTATAACCGTTTAAAGGCTAAGAATAACCTCAATTATATATAAAGATCCAGTTCGTACCGCGCAGTAAACACATTCCGTCTCGGTTATAAAAACCAGTCAGTTAATGCTGTATAGGGTAATAATCGCTGTTTGTTCTGAGATCCACACAAAACACATAAATACACTGCGTGGGCAGAACGTAGAATTTGTGAATGTTAAACCTGGTGGTACGTAAAGTTACCGCTAGGCTTTAAAAAGTTAATATTCTGAAGGCAAGACAAAAAACAATTTGAATGTGAACAAAGCACCATTAATAAAGACAAATAATACATTTTATAGGGTTCGACACATTGCATGGCCTCTAGAACACAACAGAAAATTCGGGAAAGGTACCCGCAGCATAACGACACCTTGGTTTAATTATCTGAAGACTGTTAAGACCTATGAACAATCCGTACTGAATATAAGGTGTGTGTGTGTGTGTGTGTGTCATTGTTATCTACCACATTTAACGCAAACATTTCCCGTTGCGATAAATAATTATCAAGTTAAACTCCAGACATTTGCATCAGTTAGCTGAGATAAGTGCAGTTGTGGCAGATGTCTAATTAACCGATTAGGTATTCACAGCACAGCCTAATAAACCTATACATTACGACGTTTCGGTATAGGGTAAGCATAATTACGTTCATGATTATACGGTTTTACAGAATGTGACGCAGTGAAGTTTTGCAAATATATACACAGACGTTTCGGATACACTGGCTGTCCCCCAGAACTGTGTGTGTACACGTCACGGATGACTCTTCGACCACTGTATGACAAAACAAAACACGGGACGATTTCGACAGCAGCTCTTGGTTCCGGCAGCAGCATTTAATTTGCCCGTTTTTTTTCATTTATATACGGTAATTCATAGCCATTCTTTCATTCGACCCTGTACAAACATTTAAACAAAACATTTTACTGAGAAACAGGAAACTGCTACGTTTTCAAATAGTCATTTCAACATTCCTTCTTTTCGTTAGCAACACCAAACGTCTGTTGCGTCGCCCTGTATTCCAACAACGGGTGGGGGG
>BLKM01000417.1:594474-624792 GCA_013340265.1 Coptotermes formosanus | reverse complement strand
GAAGGGGGGGGTACGCAGAAAGCAACACGAGCCCGTCAACAGGCAATGTTTACACACAGAACCTCACAGTCTACTACGCAGTAGACGCTACCTTTCAGTCTAAGACATCCTGCAGGAAACAGGAAGAACCAGAAGCATGTGCAAGGCGACGACGGTCGTTCGGTGCAACTGGGGCTCAACGAGGGGCGGGGGGGGGCTACCGGGCCGCCCCCCCCCAAATCCACAACTCTAAATTCAAAAAACACATATTTGGTACATATTATGCTATCGAAAGTTTTACGTGATTTCCCTTTCAGCTGAAATCAGCCACTGAAATCGGCTGATGACCAGTGCATTAGAATTTTCAAAAATAAATTAATAAAATTAAAAAAAAACAAGATACGACACTGCGATTAAGTCTTGGAACATGCAGTTATATTCGTATGTATATAAAATGCGGTTGCAGGCAGTGTTATGTTGTGCTTACAGCATGATTTTATAACATAATTTTTAAAATGAAACATAAATTATACACAGCTTCAGGGTCAGCCCCCCACCCCCCACCCCTCCGAGAAATATTCTGGGTGTGTACCTGCGTTTCGGCCTGCATTCTTCCGACCAATAAATGTACGAAATTCGGTACACGCATTAAGTACCAAGCATGCGTCAATTCGCCATTTATAACTATGACAAACACAACCAGCCAATCCCAGTGGCCGCGCGGTCTAAGGCGTAGGTCTGCGGCCGAGCGCTTGCTGGGGTCGTGGGTTCGAATCCTACCGGGGGCATGGATGTTTGTCTGTGTTTTCAGATACAGGTCTCTGCGACGGACCGATCCCTCGTCCAGAGGAGTCCTACCGACTGTGCTGTGTGTCTGAGTGTAATAAAATGGCCACTGGGATCGGCACATTTAAAATTACGCGAGGCTAAATATACAATGTAGGCCGGGACAGCTCACTCGGTATAGCGACTCGCTACGGGCTGGACGGTCAGAGGATCGAATCCCGGTATGGGCGACATTTTCCGCACCCGTCCAGAGTAGCCCTGGATCCCACCCAGCCTCCTGTAAATTGGGTACCGGGATCTCTTTCCCGGGTGTGAAGCGACCAGGGCGTGGCGTTGACCACCCAACCCCATCTAGCATGGAGGTTAAAGAAAAAGTAGAGCTATACCTCCACTCTCCACAAAGTGGCACTGGGACTGGTTTACCCCCCGAGTTCTTCGGTTTTCCCCTGTCAATTTCATTCCACCGGTGCTCCATTACTAGGGAAAGGACAAAAAATAATCATCTTCATCTTCTACACAGGGTTGCACAATAAGCCTCATGGCTGCAGTGCGTCTGTAGCGTCTGCTGCGGGGCCCTTCACCACTAAAAAACAATCACCCCACCATAAATATTACCAAAATTTATGTTTCACAACATGTTAACAATTTACTCCCAATTCGGAATCTACTAACTTCCTGGTTTTTCTAACGACAATCAAGTCTCTGGTAACAAAACCAGAGATTCCAAGCCAGCCAACACCACAGCTTGTGATTGGACACGATCCTAAGCCAGTTTCATCCAACTTCCAACATCTCAACATTCCTTCTCTGTTTCCCACGCCGATGTCTACCGAGAGGTCCCCGTCCAAAACGTTTACCGCATTATCTCTCCCATCTTAACAACATACTCAACCCAATGTTACCTCCTGCACTTCATTACCCTAACACCGTCATGTGACCTGTGTAAACAACACACTTCCTCTATCATTAAAAACTTTTCCCCATCCTAATGTCCTCTCGAACATTCCATTTTAAAGACTTGTGTATTACATTCTTCCCACAAAGTAAGAAACCACTTTTACCACCACGTAAAATAACTGATAAATATTCTTTTTTACAGACTACGTTGGCGGGCGCGCACTCAGCCGTAACAGTCGGGCGCTGGTACCGTCAAGTCGGGCCGAACCGTAACGCATAACGCTAGTTCGCGTTAGCGCGGTCTACAAAACGATGTAAGTGGATGGGAAGATATTTTTTTAAAATAATAATGGCAAGAGTTTCCAGGATGTATGCTAGCAACTCCAGCACAAATTCCACATTTTTCCCAAACACCTGATCATCCGAACATTTGCATATGGATTATTACAGCCTCATACAGTTACTAACATTCATTTACATAAATATACCGTATTTCCGGTTTCACAAATTGGCTTTTCTTCCCGCTTAAATACGTCCCCCCCCCCCCAAAAAAAACACGTTGCATCTCAACGCCAGAATATGAATTGTTATATCATTAGGCTAAAAAATCTAGCCAAAATACCTTCCAAATTTCAGGGTGGCTCTGTCACATATACAGTCGTACGGGGTTGGCAATACTGTAGATACGTCTCCTGTACACGCTACCATTCTGTAAGTAAGCAGTTTTCAAATTATGACGCCGCGAACACGCTTGTAAAAATCACCGTCACAACATCCGTCAACTTATGCACTGAATAAAATATAGTCTTAACTACTACAAAAAAACCCCCTACATGTTTTAAAACCGAGCTGCCATCGTCAGGGGGCATTCAATACAAGGGGATGCAGACCCAACACACCGATCTGATTGTTATGTTGCCTTTACAGGAGTCATTAAGATATCGAACATTAAAATTCTAAAATACATAAAATTAATAACCTCAGTTTACAATACTGTAATATTAATAATATTCAAAATATTAAAAATAAGCTTTTCCAAGTACTGCAGTTGTTTACAACTGTATGGATCTTACACACAAACACCTGTGTCGATCGCCTGCAGAGATCTCGTCCTGGTGCAGCGTCGGCAGCGTGTCGTGGTGAGGTGTACTGACTCAAAAGTCAGTAAAAGTGGGCAGGCTTTGAGTAGCTGAACTTTTATGGAGGACATACGCAGCGTCAAATAACAAAACCCCCGATACAGAGGTTATTCTTAAAACTCACAGGCAGGAGGAAGCTCACTCGCACTAAACTGATGTGAACATTGGAGCCGGAGTGGTTAGCTCTGTGTCACCTCTTGCAGCATTCAAAAACTGCGTTTTGTCACGAAGTGAATTAAAGTTTTTTTTCGTGTGACAGTTATAATAAGACAAGATTATTTCCTTACGCAACATTAACCTGCTGGTCTCCGTTACACAGACGCAGTATTTGCTGTCAGATATGAAATAAATTTTTAAATATTTAAATCAATCACCTTATATTAATTATTTATGTACAATGTTTGTACTTCAAAATGTTGAAACCGTATTTGATTTACCCCTCCGTAGAAACAGTCCCGGCCATAAGTGTAACTTGACTAATAACACCAGGGGGGGGGGGGGGGAAACTGACCATGGATATTAGGAACTTTAGTCTACAAAGGACTCAAATTTGAAAGAGGAGAAAATTTGACCCATAAAACGCAAGTTTTTCGTTTTATTTTTCTGTCTTTTTTATTTGCCATTATTCAACTCAGTAACCAAATAATATATTCCTAGGTTGAAAAAATATTGGGGGGAGGAGGCATTTGCACCCCCTTGCCCCCGCCCAAATTACGCCTATGGTCCTGAGGGATCGTGATTAGAGGGTGGATATCTCTCACTCTGCACTGGACATAAAATAAACGGAATGACAGAAATACGTGCGGTAGGTAGACATTCATTGCGAGAAACGCTGTTCAGTTTGGGCCCTCGTCACAGATTAGATCGGGAAACTAAGATCTTGGCTATAAAATGTGGAGGTTCTTGACAAAAATGTCTTTATAGCCGCAAGTCTAACCCAAGACGGCGTTAGCACCTGACCTTCTGGGGCGACAAGGGGGAAAAAATATTTCTTACTACAAACGCTTTTAGGAAAAAAAATGTGTCGTGCCGTTGAAACAAACAGCAACTGAATCCATGAAAGTCTACGTCACACAATCCACCTTCAGACCACTGGCACTTTCATATGCCCCCGTGCAGACACCGAGAACAAGAACGTGAAGCGAACAAAATACACCAAGGCTTTGTTTTACGCCCTAGCTGTATTCCTGAAAAAGTGAGAGCAAATCAAAAAGACGTAAATCGAAAATAAAATTCCCATAAAAAGAAAAGGCCTAAATAAATGCAAATAAACCGGCCAAAGGCGTTAAACCGAAAATGAGAGAGGGCAAATTGAGAAGCAGTGTAAATTGGTAACAGGCGTTAAAGTAAAAAAGAAAAGCGTATAACAAAGACTTGGTGTAGCGTCCTCTGGGATGTGACGCCATGTTCTTCGGTTTATAGGTTCAAACATTTCGGACGAGCCTGCTGCCTATAGCTTATCACACGTATTCAAAACTCATCTTCAATGCAGAAGAGTTGGGGTGAAATGGAAAGATTGGGTCCCTACGAAAGGTTTGGTATCTACCAAAACTACACGGCATCGTACTGCAGAATATCACAGGCCTATTTTTCCTAGTCTCCTCCAAATATACTCTGAGATCACAAATTTTCCTGTCCTTTAAACAAACACATGAGATTACGGAAAATCTGAATTTTTCTAAATTTCGACTGGGGCTTGCAAATTTAGTCACCGGTCATTTCGAAGGCAAAGGGACTGCCACGTACGTGTGCGCGTGCGTGCGTGCGTGCGTACGCATAAGTCAGTAACATGATACGTCCGCCAAACTCCAGGAAATGATGACGGGAATCAAGTGAAAGTGGCAAACTCACACGGGACAAATTCTCAAATACATATATAAGCGACTACGTCAACACTGGACCTTCCCACGGCGGTGTTGCTGTCAAGTCTTCTAAGACGTAACGCCGCATCTTTGAATACTTCCCGACGTTTCGAAGGAGAGTAATGCCTCCATACTCAGAGTTAAGCAGTCCACATCTCTTCTGGTACTGCTTAACCCTTAAATATGAAGGCTCCACAATCATTCGAAACGTCGGTAACTATTTACCCAACAACACAGCGTAACATCCCACAAGACTTAAATCCTCAAAACCATGCGGCTGTGAGAACATCACAATTTATAGTCTAAACCATGACTCCAGAGCGTTATGTCGCCCAGGCCAATAAATTTTATACGCTGGCGCCAGGTATTTATGGGTCCTCAGTATGGAACGTGCTTCATTTAACCCTTCTGACGCCTAGAATTTTGAGATGGTTCCCAGATTTTTCGAAAATCTGTGCACACCCAGTTCAAAAAACTGAAACCTGACACCCACCTAAATAACATTTAAAACCTCAGTTCTTACACCAAATAAATCGGCGTTTCCACTACAAATATCAACTCATTAATACAATTTAGGAAAATAACGGTAGCTTGCCCCTCACGCGATAAGTACAGTAAACACACACACTGTGTAAGGATTCGAGTTCTTCCCGGTAAACCCGGTAAAGCAGATAAACATACAGTAACCAGGTTACTTTAACTCCTTTAACCCTTTAAAGACGAAGCGTATCTGTTTTATATACGGACTGAGTGCGTACCGCGCTGTAAACACTCTCCACTTCGGTTATGAAAACCAATCCCTTAATGTTTTATAAGGCAAAAGTCGCTGTTTGTTCTGAGATCCGTACAAAACACATAAACGCAATGTGGGCACCACGTAGAATTTTTTAATGATAAACTTGGTCGTATGTAAAGTTACCGCTAGGCTTTAAAAGGTTAATGTGTAATGGTAACTATACGAACCTCCTGCCGTTACACACCTTATATTTACGGGCTTCTTGTAATTCCCATAGATCGCGATTCCCGTAAAGAAATAACCTGTTGGTGTTTGTAATGAAGAAAACGTGCCGAATTTTGAAAAATCTAAAAATTATCTTAAGACACGCCAAACTTTGTATTCACTCGTACCTGCTGGCAGTATGTTATTCCACGTCCTTTTTACAGGATATACCGTTGTGATGCTTGTAACAAAAATCATGCCAAAATCCTTCAAAACACACTAATTTGCATTTGTTATATAGAGCTACATGTTTCGACCTATTTCAGGTCATCCTCATGTTTACAAGCTGAGTTTAGAACATACTGAGAAAGGAATATAAGCCCATAGAATGCGATTAAAACTTCCTTCCTCAATACGTTTTAAAAACAAATCGCGAACATGTGGATGACCTGAAATAGGTCGAAACATGTAGTTGTCTATAATAAATGGAATTTAGTTGTGTTTGGACGGATTTTGACCTGATTTACGTCATTATACGTCTGTTATGTAGTGAACCACAGTACACGCGTCATCATGGAGCACATTTTAAGTTCACTTTTTCGTTTACAGATGATGAAAACTGCACAGACTGTAAACAACAAGGCTTAAAGTTACATAATGAAGTGGGGGAAATGTGTGGGAAAGCTCTCTGCAAACAGGGTACAGCTTTCATATAACAGCCAAAGTTGCACAAAAGTCACACGATCTACGCACGACTCCACACATTCAGACTACATGTTTCGGCCCGAATGGGACATCGTTAACATCCGAAATGCATGCACTTCTTCAGTGCCGGTATTAGCAAACGCTGGGCCTCACGGCGATCCTTGTAGCAGGCCCCTAAATTGTACTGGGCAGATAAAAAAAAAAGGACTAATTTTTGGTGTATTAACGTAAATTAGAATAAAAAATTAAAATGGTCCAAATTTTATCATTTTTAAAAATTACTAATGCGCGAATAATCCATGAGCGCGGGGCCCGATTGCGTCAAATCTGTCCAATCGGCCTATGGCTGGCCCTGCTTTTTTGTCTAAACAAGCAGTGCATAATGCAGGATAATATTACATTTATGCTGATCAACAATAAATTAGACACTACCAACACACCCACCTTCCAAACTGCCTCTTCTGCAGCGTCATATACACGACTACACTGCATCATCTCTACATTTATAGGTCGTACGGTTTAGGCCTAGCTATAGGAACTCCCCGTTCAAGCATTAAAGCACGCATTTATTATAATTACAAATAATATTTTAAAATTATTAAAATTATCCCCACATTTGTATCAATAATTCACGTTTCCATAATAAACTGTTGTCGACTTTACTAAAAATCTTTATTTATTACATAGTATCTATTATCCTTTCCAATCCTTGTGGCCGCGCGGTCTAAGTAGTGGATCTGCGGACGTTCGCTTGTTGGGGTTCGAATCCCGCCGGGGGCATGGATGTCTGTCTTTTGCGAGTATTGTGTGTTGTCAGGTAGAGGTCTCTGCGTCAGGCTGATCCTTCGTCCAGAGTAGTCCTACCGAGTGTGACGTGTCTGAGTATGATCGTGAAGCCCCGATAATGAAGAAGCCCTCGCCCAATAGGGGCTGTTGCACCATGGGAAACAAAATCTATTATCATTTCAAGTTTTACTGTAAACTTCGTGTACAGTATGTTCAAATTATGACGCTCCGAACATGCTTGCTAAAGCTACCGGCATAGACCACTTCAGTAATTATACAGCACCATATAATGAAAACTCTATACCATATAAAAAGACCAGTATATAAGGTCGAAAATTTTCGAAAACAGTTAAAAACCGATAATTGCTCATGACAAAGTGTTCTATTCCTGGATTCTTCGTGAAGTACTGAAGAAGACAACACAAAAGACAGTCATAAACACGTCTCTGGTCAAGTTCCAGCTGTGGATGTAACGAAAGTAACAGTCCGTTAACGAGATGGTAACGTGTTTAATTCGCTTTCCTAACCTTTCAAAACCTACACACGATACATCATGTTTTAACACTCAATCATTCACCAATCTGACCAAACCGTGTACTTGTGAATTCTGTATGATTCTCAGAATCAAACATTTTTTCCACAGAAGAAGATTAAACGAATGGTCTTTTGTAATGCGAACATGGCACAAAGTGGGTTAATGTACCCCATTCGAATTACGGCTACAGTGTCCCAGCCGATTAGGCAAATGTTCCAACTAGCCACCACTGCTCCCCCGTGCACTACCCATAATCCTACCAACATAGCCCAATCGACATTATGTACAACCAGAGACTGATACAGCGTCACAAAATTGACCTTTTAAAGCCCAATGTTTGCTTTACGTATCACAAACTTTAACATTCACAAATTCTACGTTCTGCCCACACAGTGTATTTATGTGTTTTGTGTGGATCTCAGAACAAACAGCGATTATTTCCCTATACAGCATTAACTGACTGGTTTTTATAACAGAGACGGAGTGTGTTTACTGCGCGGTACGGACTTTATATACCGCCAGGTTTAACATTCCCAAATTCTACGTTCTGCCCACACAGTGTGTTTATGTGTTTTGTGTGGATCTCAGAACAAACAGCGATTATTTCCCTATACAGCATTAACTGACTGGTTTTTATAACCGAGACGGAGTGTGTTTACTGCGCGGTACGGACTTTATATACCACTAGGTTTAACATACACAAATTCTGCGTTCTGCCCACACAGTGTGTTTATGTGTTTTGTGTGGATCTCAGAACAAACAGCGATTATTTCCCTATACAGCATTAACTGACTGGTTTCTATAACCGAGACGGAGTATGTTTACTGCGCGGTACGGACTTTATATACCACTAGGTTTAACATACACAAATTCTGCGTTCTGCCCACACAGTGTGTTTATGTGTTTTGTGTGGATCTCAAAACAAACAGCAATTATTTCCCTATACAGCATTAACTGACTGGTTTTTATAACCTAGACGGAGTGTGTTTACTGCGCGGTACGAGCTGGGTCTTCAAATCAGGCAAATCCAGTTTTGTCCTAAAATATACCCGAAAATATGACGACCAAAACCAAAAACCAACTGATCTCAAGATTATTTCATAAAAATTAGATGAAAAAGCACCGCGACCAACCGGGGGGGGGGCGGGGGGGGCGGGCAAGACCTACAGAATTTACTCACCCAATGCATCCCGGGTTGGACGTCCTCATACACTCCCATCAGTTCAAGTGCGATTGTCTGGACGAAAACAATTTGCCGGCCGGTCCGCTGGAAGGTGGCGGGCAGTTAACAGCCACGACTCCGGCGAGCGGCAGAGCGCCGGGCCCGTACCTCATGCAAACACTTTTAAAACACCAATAACCCCACCCAAAGAAACGAAACCTCCACCACCCTCACTACAGGTGTCTCCACAATACAAACTCTGTTTATTACCAGTTACAACATCACTGTCTAACAACAGTATCTTGACAGCAACAACAGTAGCTTTTTCAAAACCCCACGTGTACTTTGATATTATTTGTGCTTCAGTCACAAGAGGCATTAACACAATTGCCACAATTCTGATGCCACAGGTGTCCTCGCGACGCGCATGTCAAACGAACGGCGAACCACACGCCGCGCGACCGAAACCAACGACTGAAGCCAGCAACAAGCACACGGACACTGTTAACCGATGCCAGTGCTCGTAGCGGACGAGCCACGAACCACCACCACCACGTGGGTGTCACGGTGATGGCCTTTACCTTCGTTGGCCATGCGGAGGAAAGTGGGGGGAGGGGGGGGGGGGGGGGGGGGGGGGGGGTTATGGTTAAAAGGGGGTTGAGGAAACACTGCAGGAGGTCAGCTTAGAGCTTAAGGCAGGTGATGTCAGAAGAAGGGTTGCAGAAAGCAGCACGCGTTGGTCAGGCGGAAGTTTTACACGTTAATAACAAAAACGTGGTTGTTTGGTTTGAATGTCAATCCTAACGTGTGTTACAGCGCGCTCTGGGTATAACAAAAGGTAGTCACACCGTGTTTCCCTCCAGTCAGCATCTAACTGAATGGTTATCCCAGTGAGCGAAGCTGACTTGCCCAGTTACAATCCATCCCTTCTTTGCCAATTCGATTGACTATTTATTTGCGACATACTCGTACATAATCCCGAATTGCATGGACCAGAGTCCTTGAAAAGCTGACAGTAACTTACTTAACCCTTTAAAGACGAAGCGTATCTGTTTTATATAAGGACTCACTGCGTACCGCGCTGTAAACACTCCACTTCGCTTATAAAAACCAATCTCTTAATGTTTTATAAGGCAAAAGTTGCTGTTTGTTGTGAGATCCGTACAAAACACATAAACGCAATGTGGGCACCACGTAGAATTTTTTAATGTTAAACCTGGTGGTACGTAAAGTTACCGCTAGGCTTTAAAAGGTTAAAGACGAAGCGTATCTGTTTTATATAAGGGCTCAGTGCGTACCGCGCTGTAAACACTCTCCACTTCGGTTATAAAAACCAGTCTCTTAATGTTTTATAAGGCAAAAGTTGCTGTTTGTTCTGAGATCCGTACAAAACACATAAACGCAATGTGGGCACCACGTAGAATTTTTTAATGTTAAACCTGGCGGTACGTAAAGTTACCGCTAGGCTTTAAAAGGTTAATCACGAAATTATCCGTCTTTTATGAAATCCAAGCGTTCATTGCTACGTTCGCAAGCCCACGCCACTGGACCTTATACTAAGTCAAATTACTCCAATCAACAGCTGGCCTCCGCCTTACCTTTAGGACCCTTTTTAATATCATCCAACCATCTATGCCTAGGTCGTCGGAATAATTTTTTACCCTCAGGTTTTCCGAAAAAACTTTGCAACCAACACTCCAGAGTGGACAATGCTTGTCACGCCAACAATAAATAAAACAGCCTGTGTTTTCAAGAACCCAAACATTCGTTTTCGTGCTCTCTTCCAAAACTTCTTGACCCTTGACGATGGGACTGACAGATTGTCCGGAAACGTCGGTACAGAATTACCACTACGCTGAGTAATATCTCAGAAGAGGGTAGATCTCAATTCATTTTCGTATTTACAAAAACCAATCCCTGGATTCCAGCCTGAAACAAATGGATTCCGTCCGCATCCTTCCACGCTCTCTCTAATAATTTCCATTACAGGTTAATGCAGGGTCCGTATTTTATCTGACAACTATCATTTGTCACTTTGTACCGTCACTACTCAGCGAGTGTGAGCGGTCGCTGTTTTAGGCTACGTTAACACGACAGAAGTGCTGACAGGAAGTGACTACCCGTGTTTGCCAGATAAAATAATTAGCCTATATTACCATCATATCTACGCCCAATTCTTCGAAATTGTTCTTTTCCCTTCAGGTTTCCCGATGAATCACAAATCCAAAAATTTCTAAGAAACGAGACATATTTGTTTACAGTTACGATATGCCCTACGTTTCCGGTTGTTTTTGCGAAACCGCATTCAATAATCGCAGACACGAACCGCGAGCAGAAGGCTGTTTCGTCGAAATGGAAGGTTATGCATTGCGCCACTGTGTTTGGATGTAAGAAACAAGGCTGGGAAGGTGCCAATTTGGAAAACACGTTCTTCCCCCCATGTGTAGTAGCCACATCTAGACATGCCGTACCTGCAGATCATATCTGCTGTCGACACAACTCATCTGCCCGTACAGATTGGCTTACTCTCAAACATATGGTGGGCTGTGCAGTGGCTCAGGCGTGTTAGTAGCCAGGCTGTCACCGCGGAGACCCGGACTCGATTCCAGGCCAGTATTTAGGGGATCTGTGGTCGAAAAACTGGCACTGGGACAGTTTCTCTTCGCAGTTCTTCGGTTTTCCCCTGTCAGTATGTTTCCACCAATGCTCCACACCCCCTGAATAATCTGTCATGGATGTTATACTTTTCTTCCAATGGCGCAACAGCCCCCCAGTGGGCCAGGGCCCCCTCATTATCGAGGCTTCATGATCACACTCAGACACACACAAACTCATTAGGATTCCTCTGGACGAGGGATCAGCCAGACGCAGAGACGTCTACCTGACAACACGCAACACTCACAAGAGACTGAAATCTATGCCCCCGGTGAGATTCGAACCCGCAATCCCAGCAAGCGGATGGTTGCAGACCCATGCCTTATACCGCGCGGCCACCCGTATCGGCTAGGGATGTCATATAACCTTAGAAATTTACAGCGTCGTTAAACAAACCGAAAATGTGTAGGTCGCAAATCCAACTGCTGTGAATGTAACGAACAGTTGGTATACATATATATAATCATTATTTTATCTGACAACTACCGTATACCGCTTCCTGTCGGCTCGTTTGTCGTATTAAGGTAGCCCACCCAGCCGATAGCAACACGCGTGGCGGAGTAGCGGCCGGAAGTAACAAATGATATTTGTCAGATAAAATAAAGACCGTGTTTGTGACATCGCCCACGTGCATACGTAATGCTCCTATATAGCACACTGGGGCCGGTATTGTAGAAACGCATAAAAATTATCCTGTATGAAGGATAACAAATGTACAGATGTTTCGGAGGAACATGCTGTGTCCATATTCAAGGTACCATGTCAATGGGCATATTTCTCCCACATTACAAAGCGCCAACATTCCAGAAAGTCTGTATTTTTCGCACTTCCTGCCATGAATACGTCAGATGTCGCGTTTTAAATGCAGGTCATAGACCAGTGCTGTGAAAACTTTTGAACATGAGGGCCCAACCAAGGCAAAAATGTCACATTACAAACAACGCCTATATTTTTAACTTACGCATCACTGATGTTAACACCTTGTCGTCAATCGTTCCAATATTGGGGGAGGGGGGTAGAACTGTTTCAAAATTAATCTTTGAAAATTTGAATAAAATGTATAAAATTTGAAAATAATATTACCTACTAAGTCCTTTTAATGACCTGTACTCATCACCAAATATTATTCGGGTAATAAAATCGAGAACAATGAGATGGGCAGGGCATGTAGCATGTATGGGGGAAAAGAGAGGTGCATACAGGATTTTCGTGGGGAAACCTGAGGGAAGGCGACCACTTGGGAGACCCCGGCTTATATGGGAGGATAATATTAAAATGGATCTTCAAGACGTAGGATGGGGCATGGACTGGATTGAGCTGGCTCAGGATAGGGAAAGGTAGTGGGCTCTTGTGAATGCAGTAATGAATCTCCGGGTTCCATAAAATGCGGGGAATTTCTTGACTAGCTGAGAAACTGTTAGCTTCTCAAGAAGGTCTCTGCTCCGTGGAGTGAGTGAGTTAGTTAGTTAGTTAGTTAGTTAGTTAGTCCTTACTTGTGTTCTATAATAAATGCTGAGCTTTTGGCTGCAGCTTTTCTGTAAGACGCCTGATGTCACGTGCTTTATACCTACCGACAGCTTTACAAAATTTGCTTTCCAGTGCCTCTTTTTTCAATCAGACGTTATTGCAGCTCCTGCTATATCAGGGTGATCTCATAAGGTTATGATCTCTTCATATGTGCCTTCCACCCTTCCGTCCGTCCATTCATTCTTTGAATTTAACAAAACATCTGCGGAGTTAGTATCAGGGCTGTGGAGTCGGTACACAAAAGCTCCGACTCTGACTCCTTCATAAAAGCTCAGTATGCATTAACTCTTTTTAAGACGAAGCATATCTGTTTTATATATAAGGAGCCAGTCCGTACCGCGCAGTAAACACTCTCCGTCTCAGTTATAAAACCCAACCAGTTACTGCAGAATAGGGAAATAATCGCTGTTTGTTCTGAGATCCACACAAAACACATAAACACACTGTGTGGGCAGAACGTAGAATTTGGGAATGTTAAACCTGGCGGTATATAAAGTCCGTACCGCGCAGTAAACACACTCCGTCTCTGTTATAAAAACCAGTCAGTTAATGCTGTATAGGGAAATAATCGCTGTTTGTTCTGAGATCCACACAAAACACATAAATACACTGTGTGGACAGAACGTAGGATTTGTGAATGTTAAACCTGGCGGCAAAGTCCGTACCGCGCCGTAAACACACTTCGTCTCGGTTATAAAAACCAGTCAGTTAATGCTGTATAGGGAAATAATTGCTGTTTTTTTCTGAGATCCACACAAAACACATAAATACACTGTGTGGGCAGAACGTAGACTTTGTGAATGTTAAACCTGGTGGTATATATAGTTACCGCTAGGCTTTACAAGGTTAATAACGGTAAACCTATAAGATATTTCATCGCCACCACGTGAATCATCAGGCTACTGTTTAGACTTATAAGCTATATTTAAGTATAAGTCTAATGGTTACTGTAGCTATCAGGGCTCTGGGTTTGGAGTATCTAGTTAAGATTTTAGATAGAGGTCGGAGTCGGAGTCGGTACATATTTATCGACTCTTATTCCGACTCGACCTAAAAATTCCTTCCGACTCCGACCCGAACTTCATAGCCCTGGTTAGCAGGAACCTTATGCCAATGCAGTGTCCTCTCAAAGTTTCTAATTTATTAACATCAAAGAGACCGATATTCCGTTTAAAATTCCGTAGTTCATTTAGCGATACTGTCAGTGTCTAGATTTAACAATGATGATGGTAAGTTAGTATGGAACAATGGCTGAATAACTTACAGGGGAAAACAGACATGCTTCCGTCAGAATGCCACGCCGTGCGCTGCAAAACAAACATACCACGTAGACTGCCCTGAGAAGGAACCCGGGGCCTCAGCGACGAAGAGTTGCTTGAGGTACGGCACAGAACTAAGACGCCCATTTTGTTAGATGACGGCCATTTTGTTAGATGACGGCCATTTTGTTAGATGACGGCCATTTTGTTAGATGAACTGCTGTGAGCAAACTATATGGACTTAGAGACACACGAAACAAAACTGAGTTGAGAAAAGTACACAGTGGGGAGCTTTATGATTCATACCCTCCAACAAATATTGCTCTAGAAATACGTCATATATGGGAAAGGAGAGACGTACGTTCAAAGTTAGAGTTTAAAAACAGAAACAGATGGGGCCACTTGTGAGATTCACAGAGCGTACACGGGACGATGATTTTAAAAATTTGAAGCATAACATGCACTTACAGTACATACAAAAACAAAGTTCGCAGGAGCTCGCAAAGAATATAGTCAGTATCCATTAAAATGGCAAACTTGTTAATGTTGTTACAAAAATAATCTGTATCGATTTTGAGAATTATAGAAAACAAACACAGTCAGTGGGCAAACTGGCACGTTTTTAATATTGTAATTCACGTATAGCCTACAGTGACGACTGTGTCTAAATAATTAAAATGAGTCTCAAAGAACCAGGATGTTTGTGTACTGGATTTAACCAGCTCAAGATAGTAATCAGTGTCGGTCTCTTTTGAATACGGTAATGATATTTCGGTATTGTATTGATTTTTAGAATTACAGAAAACACACACAGTCAGTAGGCAAACTGGCACCTTTTTAATATTGTAATTCACGTATAGCCTACAGTGACGACTCTGTCTAAATAATTAAAATGAGTCTCAAAGAACCAGGATGTTTGTGTACTGGATTTAACCAGCTCAAGATAGTAATCAGGGGCGGTCTCTTTTGAATACGGTAATGACATTTCGGTAACCATAAAAGGCGTGGAATGTTTTTGTACTATCTAGACTCCACCACACGTGCCAGTCGCTTTTCACCTTTTATCATAGCTCTTTTCTTTTACTGAGCTATTTATTCTTAGTTTCTTCTTTTATTCTAGTATTTATCCCCAAAACCTGCAATTCAAAAGGGCTACTAACCTTACAGGACAGTTGTGTCTTTCAAAAAAAGAACTTCATTTGGCGACCCCCTGCTTGCTGACCTCTTTGTAAGAACAGACCTGCTACTGGTACTGTATATCTTTTGAAAAGTGACAGCTTCAACACGACAAGGTGTTTTACACATTTCCAACCGTAGCATTTCACTTTTTGAGCCGAAACAAAGTCTGCCCTTCTGCTCGCTGACTGGGGACATCTTCAATAGACCTAGACACCCTGACCAACGAAAACCGACAAGCTGTGGATAATAGAGAGGTCTTACCCAAGTATGTAGATGCAGTCAGCCCCCCCCCCCCCTCCAGGTTACCAGAGTACAAAGAGCTGCAAAACTAAGCACACTTCATTTGCAAAATTCGAGGTTTCGACAGCGTCAATGTAAAGAATTCAGGTCTTGTGCTATGTCACGCTGTCCTACTGGGTTACTGATTCCCGACGCTTCGAAAGAACGTACCACCTTTATATACACTTCTAGGCAACTTCGAAAAAGTGATTACTGATTAAATCTGCGCTCTTCTGGGATGTTACGCAGCGTCGGGTTGTAATCCTTTACCGACGTTTCGGGACAACGTATCGGTCCAATCTTAAAGGGTCAAGAAGTCCAAGAAGAAATTCTTGACCCTTGAAGATTGAACCCATAGGTTGTCCCGAAACGTCGGTAAAGGATTACCACTCGACGCTGCGTAACATCCCAGAAGAGTGCAGATCCCTTCAACATCGCGGCGGCAGCCTGAAGTCACGGAAGTGATTACAGGGTTGCCATATCTACAGCCCGCGCGGCGAGGGTCCTGTCTTACAAAAGACTGACTGACTGACTGACTGACTGACCGAACGACCGACTGACTGACTGACTGGCTGACTGACCGACTAAGTAACTGACTGACCGACTAAGTAACTGACTGACCGACTGACTGACTGACTGACTGACTAACTAACTAACTAACTGATTGATTGATTGATTGATTAACTAACTAACTAACTAACTCCAAGGAGCAGAGTCCTTCCTGAGAAGCTAACAGTTTCTCAGCTACTCCAAAAAATCCTTGCATTTTATGGAACCCGAAGTTTCATTACCGCATTCACAAACCCCCGGCACCTGTCCCTATCCTGAGCCAGATCAATCCAGTCCATGATTCCCCATCCCACTTCTTGAAGACCCATTTTATTCCACGTGCCAAGTCTCAAGTCCCTTTTCTACTGCTTGTGTTGTGCCAAAGGATCAGTGCAAGTCCGAAGCCTGATAAGGTGAGTCGTAACATGGTAAGTGTTTACGGTGAGGCATTGTTAGCACCTCGCCCAACCCCCAAGATGGAGGACCACCCACTGTCGGCTGTCCGCGACTGTTTATTTAGTGCATTCGCAGCTACCCTCCATATCTGAAGGCCGTTCCTCTATCCGCGACCTCAGCACGCGCCAAGCTGTTACGAAAGAGTAGGGCAAAACTGACTTACCGCCCAGAAAATATCGGCTGTCAACAGTGCGTACGGAGGTATAAATGGGTGCAGTTCGCTAAGTCCTTCTTGAGAAGCTAACAGTTCCTCAGCTACTCCAAGAATGGACCTGGCGTTGCTAATGAAAACTAACAGAGAACAATACGCACAGTCACACAAACATCAAAACCTTGGCTTCACATTCAAGGTCACCCGCAGTCCAACGTAACCCGTTCCAATTCAGGTGCGTTTTTTACGCACTATGATGGCCACACAAGGTTCAATCACTTCTGTTTCATTTCCGCATGCCTCTCTTTGCTAACGTGAATAATCTGTACAGCTGTGCAGACGAACACTCTTCTGGGTTTTGACAACGTGTAGGTTCGTAAGATGACACCAACGTTTCGGAGCAATATGCTGTTTCTGTCTTTACTCTTTAAGGAATTACATCCACTTATTTCATTCAGCCATTACTGCGGAGTATACGTTCTTCCGAAACGTCCGTGTCAAGCTACAAATCTACGTGATGTCAAAACCCAAAATAGTATCATGTGAAGGTTAGCTGCATGACAAGCCAGTACGAGTTTTATAAGAAAATAAAATATAATAATAATAATAATAATAATGTTTGCTATGAAGACATGGGTGTGTGAAGGTGTAGCTCCACTCATTCTTAACGTAGACAACAGATGATGTCAATAGCCAACTTCACGCGCCGGCCGCTTTACCCACCGGCAAAGGAACTACTGGTAAACAAATAAAGGCAAAGTTGGGTGTCCGTTGGGGTCGCGGTGGCGCAGTTGGTTGAGGCACTGCGCTACAAACCGGCAGGTCGCGGGTTCGATTCCCGATGGTGTCAGTGGATTTTTTCATTGGCATAATCCTGTCGGTCGCACTGTGGCCCTGGGGTTGACTCAGCCTCTAACAGAAATGAGTACCAGGAATATTTCCTGGGGGGTAAAGGCGGCCGGTGCGTATGGCCGGCAACCTTACCACCTTCATGTGCCGATTGTCTAGAAATCGGGGAGCCTCGACCTGCTGGAACTCTGTGGGCCTGTCCAGGCCTGTAATGGGACTGCTTTACCTTTTCTTTTTGGTGTCCGTTATTTCAGGCTTCCGCAGCGATGTCGAGATTACGCAGCGTCGTGTGGTAATCCTTTACCGACGTTTCGGGACAACCTATGGGTTCCATCTTCAAGGGTCAAGAAGTCCAAGACCCCTGAAGATGGGACCAATATTATGTCCCAAAACGTCCGTAGATGGCTACCTTTCAACGCTGCGTAATATCACAAGACATCGCAGACCTCAATAAGCTGGACCCCCCTCACAGGCGATCCGACCGTGTCAGGGGAGAGACTATCCCTTCCATCAATCGGCAATCGAGACCGGATTATCCAGCCGGTAGCTTGTTCACTGTACTTGTTAGGCTATGTAACAGTAACGCAAGATCAGAACTGTGTGCTTAAGGAAGGGCTGCTGTGTGACTTCCGCTAGTAACACCTTTTTTACTAAACTGTGTGACTAACTAACTAACTAACTAACTAACTAACCAACCCACCAACCCACCAACCAACCAACCAACTAACTAACCAGCCAACCAACCAACTAACTAACCANCAACCCACCAACCAACCAACCAACTAACTAACCAGCCAACCAACCAACTAACTAACCAGCCAACCAACCAACTAACTAACCAACCAACTAACTAACTAACTAACTAACCAACCAACCAACCAACCAACCCACCAACCAACCAACCAACTAACCAACCAACCAACTAACTAACTAACTAACTAACTAACTAACTAACTAACTAACTCTATGGAGCAAAGACCTTCTTGAGAAGCTAACAGTTTCTCAGCTAGTCAAGAAATTTCCCGCATTTTATGGAACCCGGAGGTTCATTACCGCATTCACAAGAGCCCGCTACCTGTCTCTATCCTGAGCCAGCTCAACCCAGTCAATGCCCCCACATCCCACTTCTTGAAGATCCATTTTAATATTCTCCTCCCTGCTACGCCTGGGTCTCCCAAATGGTCGCTTTCCCTCAGGTCTCCCCATCAAAATCCTGTATGCACCTCTCTTTTCCCCCATACGTGTTACGTGCCCCGCCCATCTCATTCTTCTCGATTTGACTGCCCGAATAATATTTGGTGATGAGTACAGGTCATTAAGTTCCTCGTTATGTAGTCTTCTCCACTCCCCTGTCGCCTCGTCCCTCTTAGGCCCAAATATCCTCCTCAGCACCCTATTCTCGAACACCCTCAGTCTTTGTTCCTCCCTCGGTGTGAGAGACCAAGTTTCGCATCCATACAGAACAACAGGTAAAATTATAGTTCTGTATACCCTAATCTTTGTGCTTTTGGATAGCAACCTGGAAGACACAAGATTCTGCACCGAATGATAGCAAGCATTCCCCGACTTCAATCTGCTCTTAATTTCTTCATGAATGGAGTTTCGATTCGTTAGGGTTGCTCCCAAATATTTGAATTCTTCCACCCTTTCAAAGGATTTATTATCTATATTTATGTTGTGATTGTGTCCTGCATTCTGATTTCGAGACATGACCATGTACTTAGTTTTCTCAGCATTTACTTCTAGACCAATCTCCTTACTAGCAATCACTAAATCTTCTGCGTTTTTCTTTATACTATATATGCTTCCGCCCAATATATTAACATCATCAGCATAAACCAGAAGCTGATGTGTACCATTCAATTTCAAGCCCTCCTGGTTTGCCTGAACCCTCCTAATGGCATATTCTAAAGCAAAGTTGAAAAGCAATGGCGACAGAGCATCTCCTTGTTTCAAGCCATTCTTAATAGGAAACATGTCAGACAGATGTTTACCTACCCGAACTCTGCTATAGGTTGGGAAAAACGACATATTTTGAGTATAAAACAATCAACACAAACTATACTTCTACATCACCTGTGCATTTACAGGTATTTTGTAGAGATATCTGAAAGTAAGAGACCACTTGGAAGACCTAGTCGTAGATGGGCGGCAAATATTAACGTCGATATTTAATATTAACCTCGACATTCAAGAAATATGATTTCAAGCGTGGATTGAGTTGATCTGGCTCAGGAAAGAGAAGAGTAGCAGCCTGTTTTGAACATGATAATAAAATTTCTGGTACCATGAATTGGTGGGACTTTGTTGACTAGCTGAGAAACTAGTATCGTATTGAATAAGCACTCTACTCCATGTAGACAGTCACTATTTCTGTATTAGTGTATTAGCTGTACACGCACACGTGGGCCAGTTGTGTTTCTTGTAGCGAGAAGAGCGGTTGAAACTAGCCAGACATGTAGCAATGCTGTTGGGGCATCCTCCCAAACTAAAGACAGCGATAAGGCTGTACAAAGCGCTCAGTGACATAGAGGCGGGCAGAGATGTATCTCGCGTTATTTATAGAGTAAACATTGATGTACTGGCGAGCAATACATGTAGAATAGGGTGACATGGAGAGATAACACGAACTACTGAGACAAGAAACACTATGTTCACTGCTGGGTACTGGCTTCAGTGTCCAGCAGGGTGAGTCCTTTCTGTGGTGAATGTACTAATAATTCAGAGTCGCACCTCTGAATAGGGCACTGTAATAAATTCGGGGGTACCTCTCGGGTCTCTTACCGCGATGTATCGGATCCAATCCCAGGGCAGTAGTTATCGGATATGTGGTAGATAAACTGGCGTATAGACAGGAATTTCTCCCTGTACTTAGGTTTTACTCGTTAATTATCATTCTATCAGTGCTGTATACTCACATTCGCTCACAATTTGCTACAGATAGCTTACATTTTACTTGTTACTCAGTCCTTCCCTCTTCTATATACTTGTTCACAGCAGGTGTCGCGAGGTTTTTGTGATTTCACTTGATCACGCTCAGACACACACCACAGTCGGTAGGACTCCTCTGGACGAGGGATCGGCCCGTCGCAGAGACCTCTACCTGACAACACAAACACTGTATAAGAGAAAAAATATCCATGTCCCCGGTGGGATTCGAACCCACGATCCCAGCAAACGCTCGGCCGCAAACCTACGCCTTAGACCGCGCGGCCACTGGGATCGGCACAGATAGCTTAGTGACCAATAATTAGCGACACGACTAAGCAATCAATCCTTGGAGCAAAGTCTTCTTGAGAAGCTAACAGTTCCTCAGCCAATCGAGATATTTTTCGTATTTTCGTGCCATTACCACGTTTAGAAGATCCCGCCACTCGTCCCTGTCACGATCCACATTAATCCAGTACATTAACTAACTAACTAACTAACTAAACTCATTAACTAACTAACTCCATGGAGAAGGGGCCTTCTTGAGAAGCTAACAGTTTCTCAGCCAGTCAAGAAATTCCCCGCATTTTATGGAACCCGGAGGTTCATTACCGCTTTCACAAGTGCCCGCCACCTGTCCCTATCCTGAGACAGCTCAATCCAGTCCATGCCCCATCCCACTTCTTGAAGATCCATTTTAATATTATCCTTCCATCTACGCCTGGGTCTCCCAAGAATCCCGTATATTAATGAACAGAAATGAATAACGTATTATCGTTCTTCTTAGGGTCGACCGTTGATATACCTTTCAACTTTTATACCCATATGCGTCTTACTTACGTTTCATTTATCTTATATATATATATATATACACCTACACACACACACACACACACACACACACACACACACATACATTGTATATTTTAATCCATTGTAACACGAGGCCTTCCCCCCTTTTCTGATAGTACAGTTTCTATGTCCGTGTTTTTTAGAGGATCCTAATGAGAGCCATAATAGGCCGAAACTTGTAGCTCAAATCTCCAAATACAGAGATATGATAGAGTTGGCTGTGACTGACTTTTTTGTGAGAACATAAATTAGCTCTCTGGCAGTGACAAGAGAGTTTCAACACCTCTAAAAATGCCAAACATTACAAAGAGTGCTGCTTCCAAGCGGAAAATTTCTCTTAAACTGATAGTTAATGAAGAATTCGCACATATTGAAAGCTGCAAGTGGAATGGAGTTTAGAATCCAAGAACTGTGGACGTGCCGTGTAGAAGACACCGGGTCAGCTCACTCAGTGCGCTGAAACCTCTATGCACCCTACGGTCAAAACAATGTAGTTCCATTCCAAAAGGCACTGAATATGACCTTCACAAGACGTTCCAGACTGCCTCTAGCGACAAGGGGGCCCACTCCTCAGTTGTAAAGCAGCCGGGACGTGATGCTGGCCAATCACATCCACCTAACACCGACGCTAAGAATACCAGACGCTATAACTCCACTCCACCCATACATCTTCACAGCGTGGTACTTAACCCTTTAAAGACGAAGCGTATCTGTTTTATATAAGGACTCAGTGCGTACCGCGGTGTAAACACTCTCCACTTCGGTTATAAAAACCAGTCTCTTAATGTTTTATAAGGCAAAAGTTGATGTTTATTGTGAGATCCGTACAAAACACATAAACGCAATGTGGGCACCACGTAGAATTTTTTAATGTTAAACCTGGTGGTACGTAAAGTTACCGCTTGGCTTTGAAAGGTTCATTAAGCAGAGTAACAAGTTTCCAGTTCGTAACGCCCAGAAGAGGGGCGTTACGAACTGGTGCTTCTGTAAAGCAGTTCGAACGCCGTGGTTCCAGTATCCATCATTGTGTCAATGCGACGTAAATCAAAGACAACTTGTTAGTCTGAGAAAACCCCGAGGTCGTAATATTTCATCTACAGGATTTCCCAACCGACGTTCCGGCGACATCATTCGACCCCAGACTCAAATGCTCACAAAAACCGTCACGCAAGGAAACTGAAAGACCCAGTGTCTACAAGGTCCCGCCATTTGTCTTGCTGAAACCCGGGTCAAGCCTCCAGCATTAGCGATGATGGATCTATATTTATAAGCAGCCTACAGAAAGGTTGTGATTTAAATTTTCTGAAATATGACGCCCTGCAATATGATATATTGCCGTCGTCAGTGATACGGAGTAAAATACTGCTTCCATCTTCACTCCCCCCAAAAAATAGAAGCAACAGGCTATTTTGTAAATATAGTATCTGTACAAGCTACACGGCGTCACGTGTAAGAAGTTCCTAGGCCAATACCGTCATCAAAACTTTAAACGTCACAATAACAGACTAATTAATTAAATATAACTAGCAACAAGGGACTAATTAAGTAGCTGAAGCAACAAGTCAGACATTAATAAGTGAATTAGTTAAGTCACTAATTATCTATCCAAATAATTAATTAAAGACTTATGTAATAAATTAACTAACAAAATAATTAGCTATGAAGCTAGCTAATACATTAAACTGCCTAGACTTCCACACACAAGTGGCATGGCGATCTGCAAAGATGTGGATATATTTGTTTTTAAAATACATAACCAATTACAACCACACGGTTAGTGGTTTTTTCTGACTACTTATAACACCCGTAGAAAGGAATCTTAACGTGAGTACAATGCTGGTTTCCTGGTTTATTGAATGACGATCCGCGAACCCAATAGCCCTCACAGCAAACAACGGTAGAATGGCTGCAAAGGGTAACCTGGAAATAGTGGGGAAACAAACCGTTATGGTATATCTGACGGCATTACCCGCAGTTTGTACTACTGAGGTAAAAATCAAAACGCAGATTCGAACCCGAGACCTCCCATATAAGAAGGAATATTGTCAACCGCTCAACAGCAAGGTTCGATTTAGTGTTAATAAAAATACACAGGCACGTAGATTAAATAAATTATTTATGAAGAATTGGAAGCGATAACAAAACATGCTGCATCTCTTATGTTACGTTACACGACGCTACATTACATCTCTTAACAAAGACCTTGACTTCACCGCTGAGAAAGCCTAAAAGGTCGCATGTTGCATTTCAGTTACATCCGTTTGTTGTTTGGTTTTTGTACGTCATGAAATGGTTTACCCACAAATATTTTGCATTATCGAAACATACATGGTAAACATCAAATAAACATCCAGAGAAATTCTGTGCACCTGTTTAATATTTTGCATTTCCCACCTCTCACAGAACACACTCCGTCTCCATTGAAAACACCAAGTGGATACAGGCGTCAAGACAAACAATCGCCATACCAAGAGCGTCCTGTCAAAATAAAACATCAAAAAACAATTTTGCAATAACTTTTTACCAGGTACACCAGTTTTACGAACATCATTATATATTCTGTTTAAATTCTCACAAAAAATCAGTCACAGCCAACTCTGTTTGTGTCGCTTTACTTGGAGATATGAGCTACAAGTTTCGGCCTGTTATGGGCATCATCAGGTTCCTCTAAAAAACATGAACATTAAAATTCAATTTTCAGAGGGGGAAGGCCTTCCTTTTCCCAAAGGAGTTAAAATATACAGCACTATATATATATACAAAATAAAATAAAATGTATGTGACATATATAAGTACAAAAGATGAAAGGTATATCAACGGTCGACCATAAGACGTGTAACAATACGTTATTCCAGTGCTGGCAGCTGTCATCGATATCGTGATCGGACGTTTCTTCTACGGTCGTGTGTGCACAGTGTGACGTGGTTTTTTTACTTTCCTGGATATTTGACTTCCGGTTTTCTGGTTGGTTGTCAAGTATGGACGTAATTTCCCGTATTCCGTATCTATAAGTTTATCTGTTTAAAATTACATATTTTTTTTTTCTTTTCCAAAAAACTGCACACCAAAAGGCAGAAGGAGCCACAGAAGACCACTGAAGACATGTCTGGATGAGCGAGACCGGAACTGGTATATATGTGGCCCAACTCCGAGATAGCTACATGATGATGATGATGATGATGATGATGATGATGATTTGTTCCTTCTTTATTTTACTGCCATCAAAACACGTAAAGTCTTGTGGATCTCCTTGTAAATATTAAACGGTATCCCTGGCAATGGTCGAGAAGGTCGAAACATGTAGCAGAGGTGAAACAGCAAATGTTTTTTGTGCTCCACGAATGTCTACCTCCCAGTGGCCCCGCTGCAAGGCGTAGGTCTGCGGCCGAGTACTTGCTGGGATCGTGGGTTCGAATCCCACCGGGGGCAGGGATGTTTGTCTGCTGTACAGTGTTTGTGTTGTCAGGTAGAGGTCTCTGAGATGGGCCGATCCCTCATCCAGAGGAGTCCTACCGACTGTGGTGTGTGTCTGAGTGTGATCAAGAGAAAATAAACAGCCGCGACACCTACTGTGAGTAGGTAGAAGAGGGAAGGTCTAAGAAACAAATGTCTACCTTGTTAGCTGTATTAACTGATTAATAACAAATCTGTCAGTATGACAACCAGTTCCCTGAAGACGGCAGTAGTTGCAAATGCCGAAACATCAGGTTTTAAAGTAATATATAGCTCAAAAAATGGCCAGCGTCCAACACAGAATTTGTGTAACGAGGGTCTAATTCCGTAGTAGGTCTGTAGTAACGTCATGTAATGATAGAAAATTCTGAATTCAGTCATTACTGAGTTCCCGGTATTTCTAAATTACATAGCGTGATTTATGAACAGAGTGAGGCCTGTTACCTCTTTCTTGGTTCCAAGAAGCTAGCATTCGTGGAGTACGATCAGGGCATGGGGACGCGGTTACCTGCAGGGAAGGAGGTAACACTGGGCCACAGACCGCCTGTTACAAGACGTGATTGGTTAAAAAGGTGTTACACACCGTTAGCTATAGCCTATATATGTGTGCAGTGTACGTTCTCCGATAAAACAGATAAAACCAACAACCAAAAATCTGATTCTCAAAACTTTCGTTCAACAGAAGATATTTATCGACAATTTGCTTTCCGTGTGGGATGTTAAGCCAGGGGCCAAAAAGTTTTCCAAAATTCTAGAAGCCACATCTAAATTCTAGAAGCCACATCCAAATTCTAGAAGCCACATCCAAATTCTAGAAGCCACGTCCAAATTCTAGAAGCCACATCCAAATTCTAGAAGCCACGTCCAAATTCTAGAAGCCACATCTAAATTCTAGAAGCCACATCCAAATTCTAGAAGCCACATCCGAATTCTAGAAGCCACATCCAAGTTCTAGAAGCCACGTCCAAATTCTAGAATCCACATCTAAATTCTAGAAGCCACATCCAAATTCTAGAAGCCACATCCGAATTCTAGAAGCCACATCCAATTTCTAGACGCCAGAAGATTGAAACAAAGAAAGTTCCATACCGAAGACCCACTAATTATGAAGTGACCAAAGAACCTCACTTTTAGCTGGCCCTTCCTGCTTGGTGCACGCGAGCTGATACACAGTTTTCTGTGTACGAAAGAAACTTTGTAACTCTGCTGAAGATGTTAGACACCAATGGACAAACTTGGGTCTTCCGGGCGACCAGACGACCGCGATTTGTTCGCCCATATTTAAGTTATCGCAGTGTTAATACAAATACTGCCGTGTTGCTGGATATGACCTCGGGTAATCTTGTAGGGTTATCGATGTTTCTCACAAACATACTGCCTCTGCTTCATGAAGATGGAGGCAGTATTCTGTTTCGAAACATTTGTAACCATTTGCAAGCCTGCATTGTGCCACACACGCCTCAACACTGCAATGGAAACCACTTCTTGGCCTTTAACAACAGGAACCATTATACACTGTCACAGGCTAAACCAGGAAGTAAAGTAAAACGTAACTACACTGGCTTGTGCAGTCTGCTGTAACGTTCTGCTCGCAGTGTGTTTGCGTGTTTGGTGTGTGTCTCACACCAAACAGCCATTACTCATATGTCCATACAGCATTAAATGACTGGTTGTTGCAATGGAAATGCATTTTATATGAGGCGGAAAATTAATTTTTATATATTATTGCGATGAATTTCACGCTTCCTACAGCGTGCCATGTCTGTGCAGGTTAGTCGCCGGTTCTCACAGCAGAGGATCGGCTCCAGTAACACGTGAGGTATTTGCTGAATGAAGTTGCACTAGGACAGGTTTTCTTCGTAGTATCTCAGTTTTTCACCTGTCAGCGTCAACCCAGCATTGCTACGAAGTTACCTTCATCTAAATAATACATTTATCAAGACAAATGGGCCAAGCCTCGGTAACTGCAAAGGAAGCAATATTCTTCCAGATATCGTGGAGCAATGGGCAGAAACGTATTTTCTTAATGATGTTTTCCTCTTTCAGGCGTTCGTGGTGTTGATGGAAGGAAGAGGGGCTGCAGGAGGCACTGACACAAAAAATTATGGCATTCTTGTAATGACAGAGACGACTGCAATGAAGTCATCTTTTCTTCCAATGCCGTGACAGCCCCCCAGTGGGCCACGGCCTCCTCATTATCGAGGATTCACGATCACACTCAGACACACCACACTCAGTAGGACTCCTCTGGACGAGTGATCAGCCCGACGCAGAGATTTATA
The DNA here is from genome assembly GCA_013340265.1 of Coptotermes formosanus. NCBI lineage: Eukaryota > Metazoa > Arthropoda > Insecta > Blattodea > Rhinotermitidae > Coptotermes > Coptotermes formosanus. The sequence goes on along the minus strand of BLKM01000417.1, from coordinate 597,582 downwards.
TCTGCCAACACGCAATAATTCACAAGAGACAGACATCCATGCCCCTGGAAGGATTCGAACCCGCAATCCCAGCAAGTGAGCAGCCGCAGACCTATGCCTTAGACCGCGCAGTAACTGGGATCGACGTTGCAGTGACATAGCCCCTGTACGCCGTATTTCAGCTTACAGAGAGGGTTGCTTTGGCACAGTTAGGGGGAGGAATGGAGTAACGCACGTGTTTGATCGAGGGTATATGATGCTTGTCAGATCAACTGCACATGCGAGAGATTAGCTAAATTAATAGACTGCGAAGCAAGATACCCTGAAGTTAGTTGTGATCCTGCTACTGCATTTACCCGTGTTGCTGTCTGGGCTGCGTACGGAAGTGCAGTCACTGTTGGCATATAGTAGCTGGCATTCCTCTTTATTATTACGGAGTGCCTGTGATCATATCTGGCCAAAAGATTGGCGACCCTGTCCGTTCCCTTAGTGACAGAATATTTAACCTTTTAAAACCTAGCGGTAACTTTATGTACGACCAGTTTTAACATTAAAAAATTCTACGTGGTGCCCACATTGCGTTTATGTGTTTTGTACGGATCTCAGAACAAACAGCAACTTTTGCCTTATAAAACATTAAGAGACTGGTTTTTATAACCGAAGTGGAGAGTGTTTACAGCGCGGTACGCACTGAGTCCTTATATAAAACAGATACGCTTCGTCTTTAAAGGGTTAAATGTTTACAGCGCGGTACGCACTGAGTCCTTATATAAAACAGATACGCTTAGTCTTTAACAGGGTTAAACTGAAGTCCGATTCAGGAAAGACCCGCCCTTTTGAAAGAGTTTCAGATCGCCCCCAGACTTCGACCTCCAATATTCTCAGAGTCCAAAAGGAGGCACCGAGATAGGTATGTCTGTGTGTCGCCAAGGCTTCACATTCACACAAAACATGAGCTGAGGTCTGCTCCTCTGCTTCGCATTGCCTACACAAGGGACTGTCAGTCAGTCCCATTACGTGGAGGTGTCTTCTCAGGGTGTTATGTCCGTTAAGAAGGCTAGTAACTACCCTGGATTGTGTCCCTTAACATTTTAAAGCCTAGCGGTAACTTTACGTACCACCAGGTTTAACATTAAAAATTCTACGTGGTGCCCACATTGCGTTTATGTGTTTTGTACGGATCTCAGAACAAACAGCAACTTTTGCCTTATAAAACATTAAGAGACTGGTTTTTATAACCGAAGTGGAGAGTGTTTACAGCGCGGTACGCAATGATTCCTTATACAAAACAGATAAGGCTTCGTCTTTAAAGGGTTAAAGGAAAAACCTCGACACTAGATGAAGGTGTGTTCAACTTCACGTCCCGGCCACCTTACCCCCGGGAAAGAAGGCCGGTAACCATTGTATATAAGGCTAGGTGGTAACCACAGCCGGTGTGGACGTTTCGGAGACAATACAGATCCCTTGTCTTTGCAGGGATTCGCAATCCGAATCCACCAGCATGTAGCCTAGACACTATACCGACTGCAACACACCGGATATGGCGCGAGGCTGTGCAGGCAGGATTCACAGTTGTGCCCGCGTCACGCCGCAGTTAGCCTCTTGCTTGTTAAGACCTGCTTTGCCCATGTAGAGTTTTTCCTTCTTTACGAAGTCGACGACTCCCTTTGCTGCCTGGCCAAAGCGTGTGACCCTCTCTGTTCACTCCTACGTGTTTAGTTATCAAAATTGATAGCTTTCTTCGTGCTTTGGGGGTCACTGACGGCCGGGTGCGACATAAATTAATTGCTTAGCTCCAAACAAGTTCAGAAACCAGTCACAAATCATTCAAAAGATCGCGTTCTGCAGAAGAACATGCTTACAGCTGTTTCCTTTCAGAGATGTTTTTATGTAGATCTATTAACGTTATCAGACCATCTAGCTGCTGTCTCTGTACAAATTCCCTTACGCCAAATTAAAAAAAAACACTGTAGCAGCTGAGAGTTCCACATAATGCCAGTAATTTACCAATTACACTAGAAAACCGTGCCAGGGCAAGCACGGTTTATTGTGACGGCTTCTAACAGCGGAGGGTCGTGTTAAATCCCAGATAATTTCACTAAAATAATACGAGAAGTGGCTTTTGTCTATGCGTTGTAAATTTCTGGCTGCGTTCTCTAAAGGGAGTGAACAGTGCTGCTACCGTACGGTTTTGATGAGCAAAGACATGGCTGTTTGCTACCTTCTCTAGTAAAGTGCAGCTCCCGAATCTCGTCTAACTGGCCACCCCTGTTATATTACGTGATATTACGTGATGTACAGCAGCTGAATGCTTGGTCCTTCGTCTCCCACATCTCTGTGCAAGATAATGTCTGTCCCTGCAAGGATAAGCTGACAGTGTCATGACCCAGACGGCAGATAACGACTTTTTTCACTCCAACACTTCCTTGGGATAAACACTAACTGTGGCCTAGCAACCCTGAGTCTACCGCCTTCAGAAACACAGAGCCTCAGTTTTCTTACCACTGCGTAGTTCCTTTAGCGAAGTTGTGGAGGAAACACTAAACACAATACAAAATTTTGACTGGAAATAAAAATTGCTAGAAAGAGGAAATTTGGAAAACCAAATAGCAGATGGAAATTAAGCCAACTTATTTCACTCTCAGAAGACACAAGGAAGTACAAAACGTATACAAATATTACTTTGGTCATTGTCCATTATATAGGGCGTACCTGAATTTCACGACATTTCAGAGTCAACTACAAAACTTTTTTTGTAGAATGTAAATTAACAAGACGGTGGCAGTATACGGATTTTGTCTGTTTATCGGTTATTAGCGGTAACTGTTGAAACATCGGCGCTACGCGTGCAAAACTTCGTCCGGATGTAGAATACAACCATAACGACACACTTAAAACGAAACATTGTTTATGGATCGGTAACAACAAATATGTTGAAGATGCGGAAGTTGGAGGTTACGCCTGACGTATCTGATTTGTAACACGAACTGCAGAGCATTCAATAATAAATCCTTAACAACAACAACAACAACAACAACAACAACAACAACAACAACAACACAAAACCTGAAGAAGTAGGAACCTGCAAAGCATGGAAGTGGACTTTGAGTTCTTACAAAACTCTTTCGG
>BLKM01000417.1:571974-589474 GCA_013340265.1 Coptotermes formosanus | reverse complement strand
CTGCCGCCAGAGTGTTCTGAAAGAAACGACTTGAATAAGTTAAAATCCCCGTCACGCTCTCGGCTGCACAAATAAAATACCGTACCTTATACACAGCGATCCCATTATATAACGGCGGGTGGGGGGGGGGGGAGTGTGGGGGAAGTAACTGAACGAAATTTCAGAGGCCACCGTGATTTGTTGCAACGCGTTCCGTCTGTCGTGTTCAGGTGACAATTTATACCTTAGCTCTGGGTCACACAGCCCCAAACACGCTATCCACTCCACAGTAGCTGATTTTTCTGGCAGGAATACTAACTGTAGCTTAAAAGAAAAACTTTAGATGTGGGCAGAAATGCCCGCACTATCGTACTGCAACCTGTCATAACTACACTGAGACCCTCGCAAAATTACGTATATGGACCAGAAGTTATGGCAGATTATCGGCCTTACTCTGATTACCTGATCGCTAACTTCTCACCGAAGTTGTCTTGGCTTCGCATCCCAGGGCAACCCATGTGGAATTTCTGATCGACAAACTGACAGTCAAATTGAGACTTTCTTGGAAGACAACTTTATAAATTAAACGATGCTTATACCACCATACAATATTTTATTAACAAAGGCCAAGGCTGCAATATTTACCGATGTACAGGTAAGACTTAGCCGCATTTTTGACAATAGACTGCCTTTGGCAATCATTGTCACGTGGCGTGTATGTGTAACTACAATATTTATCTCTACACAGGGACAGAATGCTGACATAATTTCAACTGTTGTGATTTCATATGTCATACGTATACGGGTTTTAGTTTATTGCATCGCGCTACAAGCCAGAAGGTTGCGGGTTCGATTCCCAATGATGTCGCTGGAATTTTTCATTCACATAACCCTTCCGGCCGCACTATGGCCCCTGGGGTCGACCCAACCTCTACCAGAAATGAGTACCGGGAATATTTCCTGAGGGGTAAAGGCGGCCGGCGAGTAGGGGCAACATTGTCACCTACATGTGCCGATTGTCTACAGGGGTTGCTTTTAATTTTATTGAACGTTCTGCAGAAGATAAGAGCCTCTTTATGATATAACATCTTGCAGTTGCCAATCTGACTCACGAATCTGACAGGGAAAACGACACGAATACACGAAATATTCAAATTCACTTTCAGAGGTTGAAGAAGGAAAAATTCAAGGAAGGATAGACAGCCAATCCTGTGTGGCATCTTATTTCCTCTCACGTGACCTTTTAACACGTGCCTTCGGTGTCATCATCCCTTACGAAAAACGTTATGTATTTGCGCATTTGTTTAATTAGTTTTCATTTACCTTGCCCTTTGATCTTCTAAAGCCTAGCGGTAACTTTACATACGACCAGGTTTAACATTAACCCTTTAAAGACGAAGCGTATCTGTTTTATATAAGGACTCAGTACGTATCGCGCTGTAAACACTCTCCACTTCGGTTATAAAAACCAGTCTCTTAATGTGTTATATGGCAAAAGTTGCTGTTTGTTCTGAGATCCGTACAAAACACATAAACGCAATGTGGGCACCACGTAGAATTTTTTAATGTTAAACCTGGTGGTACGTAAAGTTACCGCTAGGCTTTAAAAGGTTAATAATATTGAAGTCTGGTTCTCTCAGGGCTGTGACTGCAGACAGTACTGTCTCCTGTGATAAAATGTCGCGTAGCCTGCAATCCTAAACACACGGTGTCGTTTCGCAGTCCTTCCCTCTACTACCTGTTCACAGCGGGTGTTGAGGGGTTTTCTTGCACTCGATCACACTCAGACACACACCACAGTCGACAGAACTGCTCTGGATGAGGGATCGGCCCGTCGCAGAGACCTCTACCTAACAATACAAACATTGTACAACAGAAAAAATCCATGACCCCGGTGGGATTCGAAGCCACGATCCCAGCAAGCGCTCGTGCTCAGACCTAAGCCTTAGACCGCGCGGCCACTGGGATCGGCCACACGGCGTCACAACCTAGAAGTCATCAATCTTCGTACAATCTCGACTCCCACTTTTAACACTCCTGTAGCCCGAATAACAGAGTCGGTACAGCGACCACTTCACCCGCTGGACAATCCGGGGTTGAAATTCCCATATGGGTAGAGACTTTTCTCCAGAACGTTCAGACTGACTCTGGGTTTCGTTCCCGGGGGTAAAGTGGAACGAGCGTGAAGCTAACTGCCCATCACCTCCTTCTAGCGTCGAGTTTAAGAATGAGTGGAGCTATACTTTTACTCCCCGTATATGTATCATGGCGTGGACAGGGAAGACTCTGCCTTTAACCCTTTCAAGACGAAGCGTATCTGTTTTATATAAGGACTCAGTGCGTACCGCGCTGTAAACACTCTCCACTTCGGTTATAAAAACCAATCTCTTAATGTTTTATAAGGCAAAAGTTGCTGTTTGTTCTGAGACCCGTACAAAACACATAAACGCAATGTGGGCACCACGTAGAATTTTTTAATGTTAAACCTGGTGGTATGTAAAGTTACCGCTAGGCTTTAAAAGGTTAAGACTACTGAAGAAGACGACAGATTGTAAATATTCAGGTTTCCTGGGATGTGATGCTGCGTCTCTGGGTAAATATTCTCTTACGTTTCGAGGGAAATGGTTACCCAAAGACACAGCACAATTTCCCACAAGACTTCCCTCTTCAGCAAACCCCGCTAAAAGAACACCTCATCTCGAAAGACGCGTTTTTGTTTCCAACAGCTCGACAGCCCCCAGTGGGGCCACGGCCTCCACATTATCGAGGCTTCACGATTACACTCTGACACACCACACTCGGTAGAACTCCTCTGGACGAGTGATCAGCCCGTCACAGAGACCTCTACCTGACAAAACACAACATTCAACAGCAGACAGACATCTATGCTGCCAGCGGGATTCGAACCCGCAATCCCACTAAGCGAGCGGCCGCAGACCCACGCCTTAGACGGCGCGGCTATTGGAATCGGCGAAAGACGTCTTATGATGGTCATATACCAATCCTTACGGTGTTGTGTAGCCCACCGGTTATAATTGGTCAGTATAAACCCCAACAATCTATTCTCACAGTATCTCCATTACAAAACTTTTTACATGCCGCTAGATCTGTCAGCCGCTACGCATTTCGACATGTGTTAGAAATATACTTGCAGTAAAGCAGTCTGGGAACGCCGATAGGCCTTTCCGAGGGTGACAGTGTTATTTCGACTGCGTGACGCAGAGATTTTATCTCCTGCCTCACATCTCTCTGTACAGGCGTGCCAGAAGAAGAAGTTTCCCACGTACTGACGTGGCCCGTACTTCTAGTGCACGGAGGCAGTGGCGGAATGGTTAAGAGACGTCAATTTTATCCCACAGTATCTAACTGTGGGGTCTACGGGGTGTACAGCCATTCCTACTGCACAACTTGCCGTGTTACGTACGAGATAAAGCGCTTAAAATAACTGGTACATCTGATCTAAGATAACTTTTTTGTTTTTGAACGTTAGGAACAAACACGTAGAGCTACTGATTACTCGACATTTAAAGTTAACAATGCCTGGTAGTTCGGCAATGCAAATTATATTAAAGAAATACTCTGTATTAACAGGAAAATCTCGCAGGACAAAATTCATACCAGCTAATGTGCCGTTATTATTAACCCTTTAAAGACGAAGCGTATCTGTTTTATATAAGGACTCAGTGCGTACCGCGCAGTAAACACTCTCCACTTCGGTTATAAAAACCAGTCTCTTAATGTTTAATAAGGCAAATGTTGCTGTTTGTTCTGAGATCTGTACAAAACACATAAACGCAATGTGGGCACCAGGCAGAATTTTTTAATGTTAAACCTGGTGGTACGTAAACTTACCGCTACGCTTCAAAGGGTTAAAGATGTTCTTATATTATAGAACTTTGATCCAACATGTTTTGATCCCTATTGGGATCATCTTCAGGGATACATCTAGAAACTAAAATTACACATACAGACTGACGATAGCTTGTTATAAAATGTGTATAAAAACAGAGGGATTTTATGCAGTTTGTTTTATGTAGATGTTTGGTTTTTACTTTCTTTACACACAGCAAAAAAGCAAACATCTACATCTGAACTGCATAAAAACCATCTGTTTTTATACACATTTTATAACAAGACATCATCATTCTCTATGTGTAATTTTCGTTTTTAAACGCATCCCTGAAAATGATCCCAATAGTGACCGAAACATGTTGGATCAAAGTTTTGTAATGTAGGAATATTTTCAATAATAACAGTGCATTAGTTGGTATGAACTTGTACTGGCTTAATGAGTAATACGCGATATGACTAACATAAAGGAAAACCTTCCTTTAAGAAAAACTACCGGATGTTTCTTTTATCGTGCCCCTGCACACGGTAGCTTTATCGCATAGCAAGTCTGCATCCGCCGGAAAAAATGTGAGAGTTTTCATGCTCAAAGATACGATAAAAGAGGCATGCAAGATGTTAATACCAACCTTACAGTGACGAGACATAAAATACAGCTATTTGACAAAGGTGGACGTGACAAGCAAGTCGTGTTGGTAGCCTGTAACAATGTTTAGGGAATCAGACGACAACAGTTGAAGGATAAGTCAGTTTAATTTTCAGGCGCGTTCGCAAAATTTCGAAAGGGACTATTACATTCATCATGTTTGTCCGTCCGTCTGACTCTCCACATGGAATAACGCTGCTCCCGCTGGACGGATTTCCATGAAAATTCGTATTTTTAGGTTTTTCGAAAATATTTTAATTAAAATCTGACAAGAATAACGGACACTTTACATGAAGTCCGGTGTACATTTATGACAATATCTCGCTGAATTCATCTCAGAATGAGAAATGTTTCACACAAAACTTGTAGATAAAACCAAACACATTTTATGTTCAATAACATTTTCCCCAAAATCGTGCTGTTTAAGAGGCAATATGGAAAAATACGGTGCAGCCAGACAGGCCACAGATGAAAATATAGCACAGCGCATGCGCTTTGCATGCTGGATAACTAAGGTTACAGACACACACACACACACACACACACACACACACACACACACACACACACACTCAAGATGTGTAACACTTATTCCTTTACCACAGCAACAATGGTTATGCGAACGCGCCCCAATGTTACGTTATACGTACATTGCGTGTCTCATTATGTTCAGAGCTAAAGTATTTGCTCTGTTGACGGTCATAAAACGGTAAGAGACCATGGTCAAATGTAAACGCAGGCCTACTGACAAACCAATATAAACACACACCGATACGTAGAAAGACATGAGCCCTCATGGGGGTGAATATGGAAACTGTTGCGACGCTGAAACTTACTGACGTTTCAGCAAACCCGATGCTTCATTTCCAAGATAGAATAATAATTTATATTCTGAAGACAGAAGCAGAAGACTCTTCAGAAACGTATGTAAGTTTTTGCTAGAATATATCGCGACATATCCCAGAAGTTACCGTCCAGATTCGTTCTGTTTGAACTGACAGGGCTGTAAACCCATTACGGACTCTCGAGATATTTAACCCTTTAAAGACGAAGCGTGTCTGTTTTATATAAGGACTCAGTGCGTACCGCGCTGTAAACACTCTCCACTTCGGTTATAAAAACCAATCTCTTAATGTTTTATAAGGCAAAAGTTGCTGTTTGTTCTGAGATCCGTACAAAACACATAAACGCAATGTGGGCACCATGTAGAATTTTTTAATGTTAAACCTGGTGGTACGTAAAGTTACCGCTAGGCTTTGAAAGGTTAATAAAACACGCCCAATAACACAGGTTACAGAAAAATTACGAAAATTAATAATGTAGTTTGGGTCGCAAGTTAAGCGGTCAATTTCTACGCTAAGAAGTTGTCTCAGAATTACCGTTCAAAACCTGGAGGAAAATCACGGAAACATTTAGCCAGGTTTTTTGATGTCTGGGTTAAATTTCTACCCCATCACATACCGTACGCAAGTATCATGTACTTCAGCTTGAGCTGCCGTTTCGGCTTAACCGACGCACAAAAAAAAGACGCCTTAAACCACTTGCGCAATAATCGGCGACGTCAGACAAGCGTCATTTTGGTTTAATATTGCCCCACAAAACACACACAGAGAAAATAAAATAATGTTCAATTAAGACTACAATTTTGTGTGACGTGGCGGCACAACGTGGCCTTGTAGAAATCCAGCAGTGTTTCGAAAATGAGGCGTTGCCACCCCAGTTAGTGTAGAATCGTACGTCGTGCGAGAAACATCAAGGTAAATATAGGGACAGGATGAAAGGATGAATTCTAAAAGGTTTTGACGATGGTGTATAATATTGTGTGTTTATGGGTTTTATGGACTTCGTCCATCGTCCGAAGAGTAAAATATTAAAAAATTAAAATCACACCATTTCGGAAGCTGACTCTGCTTCCGTCTTCAGGTGAATGGAGGGGGAGAAAAGAAGAACACCTATTCTGTTGGGCCCTTTAGACAGAGCTAGACACTGTCTAAAGGGCCCAACAGAATAGGTCTTCTTCTCTTCTCTCCCTCCATTCACCTGAGGACGGAAGCAGAGTCAGCTTCCGAAACGCCGTTATTTAAATTGTTTAATATTTTTAATATTTTACTCTTCGGACGATGGATAGAGCCCATAAACCCATCACCACCCAAGGAAAGGATATGGCAAGCGAGCCAATGTGTCACTGAGTTCTGCGTTTTTTGGGATAGTACGCAGCGTCGAGCGGTAATTCTTTACCGACGTTTCGGGACAACGTATCGGTGCCATATTCAAGGGTATTGACGTTGTGTAACGTCCCAAAAGAAGCCCAGTTTTCATCAACATCGTGGCGGAAGCTTGAACTCAGCAACGCCATACTGTTGGGGCAGGAAAGGGGAGACACCAGAATAATCAAAAGAAATTGTCGAGGAGGAAATATGGCTAGGAAGTCTGGAATGTAAAGAGAGAGATTGGATGGGTATGTAGAAGTAGAAGAGCTGGGGAGTAAAATTTTGCAAAAGAACTTAGGGAAAATATAAGAAGGGGATGATACTGGTTCGATACCCCGGACATGTCGCTGTCCCTACACTTTAACCTTTTAAAGCTTAGCGGTAACTTTACGTACCGCCAGGTTTAACATTAAAAAATTCTACGTGGTGCCCACATTGCGTTTATGTGTTTTGTACGGATCTCAGAACAAACAGCAACTTTTGCCTTATAAAACATTAAGAGACTGGTTTTTATAACCGAAGTGGAGAGTGTTTACAGCGCGGTACGCACTGAGTCCTTACATAAATCAGATACACTTCGTCTTTAAAGGGTTAACTGACGTATGTCGAAACGCCTGTATAACACCCTGAAGACAGAAGCGTTACGTTCCTCCGAAGGGTTGATCATTTCTACAAAAGCACACGATGTCACACCGCAGATGATACTTTCCGTAGACACTTCGGTAACCTCCAAACAGAACATTTTGTATTGAACACTGAAGGGCATGTCAATGCAGTCTGAATTTACGTGCGATCTTCGTTCGCCAAAGCAGTCCTAGCCAATCACAGCACCCGTCTTACCCCGGCATTGAAATCTCCAATAAAAACAATATTAATATTCGTAACAACGTTTCTGACCAATCCCGGTGGCCGTGCGGTCTAAGGCGTAGGTCGCTCGATTGCTGGGATTGCGGGTTCGAATCTCGCAAAAGGCATGGATGTCTCTTGTGTTCGTTGTATGCTGTGTAGGTAGCGGCCTATGCAAAGAGCTGATCACCCGTTCAGAGGAGTCCTACCCTTTGTGCGTCTCTACTTGTGTGCCATCGAGAAACCCAAACAACGAGGCAGCCTTGGGCCGAGTTTGGCTCTCGCACCACAGAAAGGGAATTTTGTGCGACTAATTAGCACCAAAAATTGATACTAACTAACTAATTAACTGACTCCATGGAGCAGAGGGCTTCTTGAGAAGCTAACAGTTCCTTAGCTAATCAAGAAATTACCCGCATTTTATGGAACCTCCAGGTTCATTACCGCATTCACAACAGCCCGCCACCTGTCCCTATCCTGAGCCAGCTCAATCCAGTCCATGACCCCATCCAACGTCTTGAAGATCCATTTTAATATTATCCTCCCTGCTACGCCTGGGTCTCCCAAGTGGTCGCGTTCCCTCAGGTCTCCCAACCAAAATCCTGTATACACCTCTCTTTTCCCCATACGTGCTACATGCCCCGCCCATATCATTCTTCTCGATTTGATTGCCTGAATAATATTTGGTGATGAGTAAAGGTCATTAAGTTCCTCGTTATGTATTCTTCTCCATTCTCCTGTTGCTTCGTCCCTCTTAGACCCAAATTTGATTACCCGAATAACATTTGGTGATGAGTACAGGTGATTAAGTTCCTCGTTATATAGTCTTCTCCACTCTCCTGTCGCCTCGTCCCTCTTAGGCCCAAATATCCTCCTCAGCACCCTATTCTCGAACACCCTCAGTCTTTGTTCCTCCCTCAGTGTGACAGACCAAGTTTCACACCCATACAAAGCAACAAAATTGTTAAATATTTTATTCAGTAAGTCAGTACATTTCGTTGTATGGGTGTAAAACTTGGTCACTCACGCTGAGGTAAGTACATATACTATGGGTGTTATACAGCACGGTGCTAAGAGGAACATTTGGCCGTATGAGTGAGGAAGTGAGGGGAAAGTTGGAGAAAATTGTGTAATGAGTAACCGTGTGATTTACACTCCTCACGACATGTTGTTAGTGTACCGGCAGGAAGGCGACCAGCTGCCGGTAGCCCAACACCCACTGCAGCCAGTACATCACTGCATTATAGCGTACAGTTCGCTAGTGGCCACAAGCAACGACTTGACATTGAAGCAGAAAGCATTTATAAACCGTTTAAGAAGAATAAGCAACAAGCGAACGCTGCTTGCTTCATGAGCCACTGGACATACATCTGGTGAAGGGCATGATTTGCGAATGTTCCAGAAAAGAAAGAATAAAGACAGAACGAAGAATTGAAATACTGAAACAAACACCTAATAACATACGTTATATCAACAGATCTCTCCAGGTTGTCCCAGTCATAATTTACCACCATGCCATGAAGGCATATAAACAAGTGGAGGTACATATCCACCAATTCTTAACCTAGAGATGAGTATGAAGCATGGTAGAATGATATTGCCAAGGGAGAACCAAGATGCTGGCAGAGAAACCTGTCTCAGTGCTAAACTGTCCACCACAAATCGCAAATAGACTGGCCTGGAAGAAGCGCGAATTGGATTTAAGCCTTTAAAGACGAAGCGTATCTGTTTTATATAAGGACTCAGTGCGTACCGCGCTGTAAACACTCTCCACTTCGGTTATAAAAACCAATCTCTTAATGTTTTATAAGGCAAAAGTTGCTGTTTGTTCTGAGATCCGTACAAAACACATAAACGCAATGTGGGCACCACGTAGAATTTTTTAATGTAAAACCTGGTGGTAGGTAAAGTTACCGCTAGGCTTTAAAAGGTTAAGTGTTTAACCACTATATAAATGTGTAACAGTCGGCCAGCGAATTAGCTACTTAGTTAATTCATTACCCATGAGTTAACCAGTTAATGTGTGTCACGAAATCAGCCAGTCAGGCGACAGTTTACGCAAAACGTAACCCAAGAACAGTGAGCTATTCGCTAACTGTAGGGGTGTTACCATTCTCTACCGATGAAAATTCATATCATAAAGACACAGACAGCAGAGCCCAGTGGCCGCGCGGTCTAAGGCGTGGGTCAGGGCTCGTTCGCTTGCTGGGATTGCGGGTTCGAATTCCGCCGGGGGCATGGATGTCTGTCTCTTGTGAAGTGTTGTGTATTGTCAGGTAGATGTCTCTACGTCGGGCTGATCACTCGTCTAGAGGAGTCCTACCAAGTGTGGTGTGCTTGAGTGTGATCGTGAACGTTCGACAATGACGTAAGCGTGGCCCATTAGGGGCTGTTACGCCACAAAAAAAATGAACGTAGAATTCTTCCGAAACTCAGTACCCACCTACCAGACTACACAACGGCACTACACACATGACTAGATTTTCGGTTAGTCGCTTAGGCACTTATTTTTTATTTTTTACATGTTCAGCAATGCAGTTATTGAGTCTGTAGCTAACAGGCCTGCAAAATCCGTGATCCGCCACTGGCCACAGGTATTTTCAATGCCACCTGCAGAATGGCAGCGCGGCGTAAAGTACATGAGATATGGGCCATTATGGTGAGGTGCCGCCGAGTGAGATCAAATGGATCGCGTTTCTGGCTGTGAAGTAAGTGGAAAGTGTGTCTTCATCCTGCGGCCGTGTTAACTCTACATCATTACAACAGCGAGGCGCTGCAAGTGCAGGGCTGGCGACAAGTTCGTGTGTTCTCTTTACACTGTGTGTGTGTATGTGTGTGCGAACAAGATTGTTAAGAGCTAAGCAGTCCCATTATAGGCCTGGACAGGCCCTTAGGGTTCCAGGAGGTTGAGGCTCCCAGGTTTATAAACAATCAGCACATGAAGGTGGTAAGGTTGCCAGCGCTACGCACCGGTCGCCTTTACCCCGGGGAAATATTACTTGGTTGGTTGGTTACTTGGGTGGTTGGTTAGTCAAACGCTAAGGTTTCAGAGTCGTCCACGCTTAACAATTTCTCAGACAAAGCTGCCATTTTCCTTCCTAAAGTTCCAAGCCAGGCCTGTTTCTGTATGATCGTGCCCACAATGAAACATGCCTTAAAAAACTGATGTGCGATACAGAAAAGATGAACCACTACTGGTGTGAGACAAGACAAGACGGGATTACCGCTCGCCTTACGGCTAGAACGTGGATATTTAATTCTCTTCTTCGAATCTCAAATGTAAACCAACAAACGCACAGACTTCCAAATGACTCTCTTAAAACGCCCCTACATATGTTTCGGTAAGCAAGTTACCATCATCAGGGAGTTACATAAAAGTTTTAAGCACTGATTACATGTAAACACTATATGGTTCTACCTTCAAAGATACTATCATGTCAAAGTCGAAACAATACACTGTGCACAGTGCACAATATATAAAACTTCCGTTCTTCGTACTCTTTTTTATCACTTTCACCATTTCTTCCACGTAAAATAAACAGCACAGTAAGAAGAAGAACAAGAAAAACAAGGAGAACAAGACGAAGAAAAAGAACAAGAACAGGAACTAGAAGAAGAACAACAAGAACAACAAGAACAAGAACAAGAACAAGAAGAACAAGGCGAAGAAGAAGAAGAACAAGAACAAGAACAGAAACAAGAACAAGAAGAACAGCAAGAACAAGAACAACAACACGAACAAGAAGAACAAGAACAGGAACAAGAACAAGAACAACAAGAAGAACAAGACAAAGAAGAAGAACAAGAACAGGAACAAGAACAACAGGAACAAGAAGAAGAAGAAGAAGAAGAAGAAGAAGAAGAACGACGACGACAACAACAACAACAACAACAACAAGCGTCATTAAGCGCAATAAGGAAATTACAGTCTTGAAGACAAGCACGCCGGGCTGTGTGCCAAACACATGAGAACGTACGTCAACAGACATGTGTGTTCCAGGCCGATGCACATCCAAACTGCATGCTTCCATAACGACAACACAGCGATTTACGCACCAAAACAGTACAATACTGAAAACTTACCAGTCAACCGTCGTCAGAAACACTTCATCACACGACTCCTACATTTATTTCGTTTTATTTTAAACTCTTCTTGGCATGGCAGCATTGTGTACCCTCTCTACCTAACAGACCCACTGTGCGTCCCCCGCATCATCAATGAATGAGTATGGAGAGGTAATAGAATGAGCGGTGGCACTATATTCGACCATACGCCTTGCCCTCTTCACTTTATCTTAAACTTCAACAAGAGGTATAGGTAAATGGCCAAGGTCAAGCCCCGGCCGCTTTAACCCTGAATTAAAACCCTCAGTAGTCTTTCAAAAAGAGGCTGTGTACCGTGATTTCAGACGTCCGCCGCGATGTTCATGAGACCTGCACGCTTCTGGGATGTTACGCAGCGTCGAGTGGTACTCTTTTACCGACGTTTCGGGACAAAGTTTCGGTCCCATCGTCAAGGTTCAAGAAGTTCTTTTCTTCTTGGGCTTTTTGACCCTTGAAGACGGGACCGAAATGTTGTCCCGAAACGTCGGTAAAGGATTACCACTCGACGCTGCGTAATATCCCAGAAGAACATAGATCTCAACGTTTCAGAGGAGTTTCCTACTTCCATCTTCATGGTAGATCAAGTAAGTTCCGCAGAAGAAGTTTTTAAATTATAGAGCTGTTAGGCTATTGGTCGCTGCAACTTGTTTAATTCGAACTAGTGTGGCGGTGGGCTGGCTTTGTGCTTCTGCTGTATATTTGTGTTGGAATATGAGCCTGATATTTTTGTAACTGTAATGACCAGGCTGAGTGTTGGATTGGAGTATCGGAGTTCGATCCATGGCACGATCGATATTTCCACCTTCCTAACCGTTTCCAATGGCCTAACCCGCCCTTTTCCTACATACTGCAACCGCATGTCCCACGGAACTTGTATCTCTGAAACTACCCTGAAGATGGAGGCAGCAAGATGCTGTGAAACATCAGTAATTATCAACTGACATTGAATTGTATTACAGAAGACTTCAATCCAGCAACAAACGTTGTGGAAATTTCAAACCTGGTTTGGTGGAGGAAAAAGATGAGGAGGGAGAGGAAGAAAAACGAAGAAAAAGGGGAAATTACAAAATAAGAAACTTCATAAGCTGTAGTCTTAGATCTGGCATTATTTGGGTCATCCAATGAGGGACAATGTATGGCTAAGAGAATGTAGCAAACACGGGAGATAAGAACAACGTAGAAAATTATAAGACGAAAAAGTTAAAGGGAAAGAGACTATTTGGTAGAACTTGATACAGTAGGAGACTAGTATTAAACAGGATCTTTAGGAAAAAGAGTGTGAAGTTGTTTATTGGATTCATCTGGCTTATGACAGGAACCCAATGACGGGCTCTTTAGAGAAAACTAATGAACATTCAGGTTCCACGAAAAGCGGGAAATTTCTTGACAAGATAGGCGACTAATAGCTTTTCAAGAATGATTCTGTACCTTGAAGTTAATTCATGTGTAATCTACTATGAATCAGTATGGTTTTCAGGCAACCACAAGAAATCTTTTCAAAAAAAACGAACATTCGTTTCGAGACAGCGTTATTTTTCACCACTTGAACGTGAATTTGCACCCCGGATGATGGATGGACGCCCATTCTCTTGTGGGTCACCGCTTCATGACCTCGGATGGCCGTCAGCACGCAACCTGGCTCAGTACTGTGACGAAGAACTGAGCAATAATAATAAAAAACATTAAAATTGATTACACGAAACCTTCCACTTTTAAGTACTTTAGTTGGAAAGGCTAACCAGTTTCAGAGAATAAACCTGTTGAGTCGCTCCCGTATATTGCGTCTAATAGACTCTGGCTGTAGGCACAGGCATCTAATAAAGTGAGTCGTAGAGGGTAATATGACCTCTGCCTTGCAGCTTTACAAACACTCGGCGAGAACACCTGCTCGGGAATTATTCCTAAAAAATTAAAGTCCTTGTCTTAAATTTTTTCCTAAAATGTCTGCCGGCTTGGTTGATGGAAACAAAAAAACGGAATAAATTCAATGTTGTATAAAAGGCGAACCCTGTTCCATCAGATATTTTATCAACTTTAAGGCAAAACAGTCATATAGGAACCTAAACTCGCACAATCCGGGCCAAACAAACACAGCTTACTACATCTATAATATTTCTACTGTCTACGATTAGTGAAATAGTTTTAAATCGTCAAATACAAATTTATAGAGCAGATTACATATCTTCCTCTGACATAATTAAGCATTCCTATATGTCTCGCAGATCCACTTAGAAATTCTTCAAGGAACAACGCCACTTATGCAAAAGTGCTAACAGTAGTATAATTGATGGCCAATTGTCTTCACTGCAGCACCAAATACGAGATATTTCTCTTCTCAAAAACGTTCGGATAGCGCTGCGGGCCACCCAGCAGCCGGGCTGCGGCACTCCCATGCTGTAGCGAGGTTAAAAACACGAACCAGCACACGGCCACCGCAACATATGGCTCTATATTATCCACAGGGGCAAACTGACCTCATTTGAACACACAGCGTGAGTATAGCCCATATGTACAGTACATACGCAGGCCTTCGTACATACATAAAATACATAAATGCATACATATATAAATACATGTATACGTACAAGCATGAATGCACGTACACTTACAGGTGCATAACACATCCATAAGTTACACACATACACACACATACATACATACACATAATACATACATACATACATACACACACATACATACATACATACATACATACACACACACACATACATACACACATACATACATACATACATACATACATACATACATACATACATGGAACCCAAAGGTTCATTACCGCATTCACAACAGCCTTCCAAATATCCCTAGCTTAAACCACATCAATCCTACGCACATTATGCCAGCCTCTTCTTTTAAGATACGTTTCAAGACAAACCTCAGTCTAGATGTCGTGTTGCGTACACAGCATATTAAGACCTGTTCTTCTTGTATAAACAAACGTAGAGATTATATGATAGTCTCGGTGCGTGTCCGCATGGCTGTCTGATATACATGCACCTTCACAATTCCAGATGTACGAACTGGCTAATTAACGAATGCATTACGCAGGCTGTCGTGATTGTGAGTGGTAACTGTCACAACCATACCAAGGTTAACGTTACTCAACAACGACATCCATCCTTCGTGATTTGAGAGAAAAATACAGACGCTATACACAGCGAGCGGCTGCGACTTCGGGGGTTGTAATTGTAAAACGGCTACTTTTGATAATCCGTAGAAATACTGATTTAAGAAAATTTAATTTTAAGCCAACAACAAGGATATTTTGCAGACTGGCAAACACCCGCAAAGTAATATGTTCCCTTTAAACTTCCTACTGGTTTTTCCATGCACTGTCTATAACCAATTCACAACACTCTAACTAACTAACTAACTAACTAACTAACTAACTAACTACATGGAGCAGAGGCCTTCTTGAGAAGCTAACAGTTTCTCAGCTAGTCAAGAAATTCCCCACATTTTATGGAACCGGGAGGTTCACTACCGCATTCACAAGAGCACGCCACCTGTCCCTATCCTGAGCCAGCTCAATCCAGTCCATGCTCCAGCCTTCTTCTTGAAGATCCATTTTAATATTATCCTCCCATCTGCGTCTGGATCTCCCAAGTGGTCCCCTTCCCTCAGGTATTCACAACACTCAGGCCACCAAAAGGCACAATACTGTTCCTTAGATATTTCATATTACAGTGTCCCATTGAACATTACTACATGTTTCGACCTCCAAGGGATTATCATCAGGGAATCAAACGAACGCGATGCTACACAAAACCAAACTAGCAACCTCTGCAACCACAAAAACCTTCGTTGCTGTTCAGGTGGAAGTAACAGGATGCTACAAAATACTGCTTCATGGTTTGTACTTCTTGCCAAATATCAAAGCGATGATCTAACCCAGGGATATAAAGAAGGACGAAGCATGTGAGCAAGTATGGGGAAGAGTAGGGGTGCATATCGCTTTTGGTGGGGAAACTCGAAGGGAAGAGACCACTTGGAAGATCTAGGCGTAGATGGTTAGAATTATATAAAAAATTGGACCTTAAAGAATTAGCGTTTGAGTCTGCGGACTGGATTTATCTGGCTCTTTATATAGTCAAGTGGCCAAGTGGCGGGCTTTAATGAAGACGGTAATGAACGATCGGGATTCGCAATGTTCGAGGAATGCCTTAAGCAGATGAGAAAATATCAGATTCCTTTCAGTGCACATGTTCCAGCCATACACATTCCCGATAATGCAACTGCAGTAAGGTTCCAGTGTCATTTAACCCTTTAAAGACAAAGCGTATCTGTTTTATATAAGGACTCAGTGCGTACCGCGCTGTAAACACTCCCCACTTCGGTTATAAAAACCAGTCTCTTAATGTTTTATAAGGCAAAAGTTGCTGTTTGTTCTGAGATCCGTACAAAACACACAAACGCAATGTGGTCACCACGTAGAATTTTTTAATGTTAAACCTGGTGGTACGTAAAGTTACCGCTAGGCTTTAAAAGGTTAAATTCTCCCTGTCTACAGCCATTATGGTCTACGGGCTTGGCGGTTCTTGGGATGCAATATCCGTGCGAGGCGAGATTTTCCGCGCTCGTCAGGACTGGTCCCCAGGCCAATCCATCGTTCCTCACAATGAGTACCGCGTCTTTCCCGGGAGTAAAACGGCCGAGGCGTGGTTGTTGACCACTGACTTCTTTCTCGTGCCGAAGTTGCGAATGGGTTGATGCCGTATCCCCGTCTACCCTCTGTGCCTGCATAGACACGTCATGGGGTGACTTTTACCTTTACAGACATCATGGCGTGATGTGTTTGAATTGTGTCTTAGTACTAGGCAGCCATGCAGGAATGGCGATACCGGCCGGGCAGCAGGTAATTATGTACAGCAGACTTTCGTCTGACAACGGTCTGTGTTAAGAGGCACTTGAAACACTGTTCAGGGGATAGAAATGTTCAAGCACATTCAGTGTCAGCCAGAATATTACATCATGCGATAAAACCTTTAGTCTGCAACATAAGGCTGAGGAACTGGGAGGAGGAATTTCATCCGAAACGAACGTACCTATCTACCTAACCACGCGGTTACCTACCACAAAACCGAAGCCTTTTTTAATAATTCTCAGCCAAGTGGTTACCATACGTACCACCATGTTTAACACCCAGAAACTCTACGTTCTGTCCACACAGTGTATTTATATGTTTTGTGTGGATCTCTGAACAAACAGCGATTATTTCCCTATACAGCATTAACTGATTGGTTTTTATAACCGAGACGGAGTGTGTTTACGGCGCGGTACGGACTTTATGTACCACCAGGTTTAAAGTTCACAAATTCCACGTTCTGCCCACACAGGTGTATTTATNAAACAGCGATTATTTCCCTATACAGCATTAACTGACTGGTTTTTATAAACGAGACGGAGTGTGTTTACTGCGCGGTACGGACTTTAAATACCACCAGGTTTAACATTCATAAATTCTACGTTCTGCCCACACAGTGTGTTTATGCGTTTTGTGTGGATCTCAGAATAAACAGCGATTCTTTCCCTATACAGCATTAACTGATTGGTTTTTATAACCGTGACGGAGTGTGTTTACTGCGCGGTACGGACTTTATGTACCACCAGGTTTAACATTCATAAATTCTACGTTCTGCCCACACAGAGTATTTATGTGTTTTGTGTGGATCTCAGAATAAACAGCGATTATTTCCCTATACAGCATTAACTGACTGGTTTTTATAAACGAGACGGAGTGTGTTTACGGCGCGGTACGGACTTTATGTACCACCAGGTTTAAAGTTCACAAATTCCACGTTCTGCCCACACAGTGTATTTATGTGTTTTGTGTGGATCTCTG